>WSXT02143893.1:0-10418 GCA_011762715.2 Neuroterus valhalla
CGGAGTCCGAAGAAGTCGAGACATTTTGGAGGGAGATTTACGAAGTGAAGCATCCATTGAATGAAGGCACTGAGAATTTCATATATTTCAAGGAGCTGTGCAATAATCTCATAACATCTGAGAGGGAATGCCCACCAATCACTGCCGAGGAGATTAATAAAGCATTGAGGGGCACGAAGAACTTCTCCGCTGCTGGTCCAGATTGTATTAGGAGCTTTTGGTGGAAAAAGTTCACTCCTACACACCAACATCTGGCCCGCATCTTTACCTCATATCTGAAGTCGGAGATCCCTACTCCGCAGTGGTTGGTGTTAGGACGCACTGTACTTCTACCGAAGAAAGGCGACTTGTCCAACCCAAGGAACTACAGACCAATAACTTGTCTGAAGACGTTGCATAAGATCCTCACATTTATTCTGAATGACAGAATTGTTCGGATAATTGGTTTGTATGGAGTGAGATTCACGAACAACGAGGAGCGAAGAGAGGCGTAGCAGGATGTCAGAAAAACCTGCTGATCGACAGGAGTGTCTGCAAAGACGCTGTTAACCACAAGCGCAATCTGTCAATGGCCTGTATCGACTACCTGGATTGATTATCTGTGGTGGAACTAATGTTCATGAGAATAAGGTCACTCATATATTTCATATGGATGATTTAAAGATCTATGCTTCTAGAAAAGAACATTTCGTAGATGCTCATAACATCGTCGATGGGTACACACAAGAAATCAGTATGCACTTTGGATTAGATCAGCGTGCCAAGATTTATCCGAAACGTGGTTGGATAGTAGGTATAGATAAGGACCCTGAGCTTGTGGACGGAAGTGCTATCAGACACCTTAACACTGGAGAGACCTACAAATACCCGGGCGTGCCTGAGAGCCGCATGCAGGATTCAACATTATAGAAAGAGGTTCTCCAAAGCAGATACCAATACCTTCTCCGACGGATTTGGTCGTCTAACCTGTTGTCGTTAAATGAGACATCTACGACTGACGTACTGGCCGTCCCGGTTCTACTCTATTCGTTTGCGATACTTTCATAAAAGAAGAACGAGCTCAAGGCCTTTGATATCACTACGCGCAAGAGGATGCATATGAAGAGAAGCTTGCATATAACTCGTCCGCTCTGCGCTTATACATCGCACGCCGTGAAGGCACACGTGGACTCCTCAATCTCCAATACATGAACAACCGAATTATCCTAATTACTGCCCGTATCAGCACGAACAGTATAGATCCTCTTCTGGCAATGGTCAGGAATCACAAAATGAGTCGGGAAAGGAGCTTTTCTTCACAGAGCCGCGGAGCAGGCAGCCTTGGCCTGCACCTCAACTTCAGATGCAAGGAAACTTTAAAAAAATTGTAAGAGATCAATCCTTGTCACATGAGTCAACATTTGCTTTCCTCAAATTATATGGACTCAATTTAGGAACAGAGAGTTTCATTTTCGCGAATCAGACGGTGCGATTTCCACCTGTGCATTCCGTAGAAGCATATTACGTCAATTGGATTCCAGCGATACGAGCAGGGCGAGTCTTAAACTCCTTGAGCACCTATGGCATATACTATCGAAGTGTCCCATTTAAATAGGAATGACGTATATGTACAGACACAATGCTCCATGTCCTTGAAATACACGAGGGTTTAGCCGGCCCTTCATTGTGGTTTCGTCGTGCATGTAGTCACTCATCTCACGGTCGTGAGACGTGGCCATGGTTGTATTCTACCGCGGTTCTTCTGGGAGCTTGTGCCATTTTCCTGAATGACAGTTGCTTCCAAGGGGACCCTTTGCTGGCAGTTTGTTCGATGCGTAATTTTATTTGCACTCTATGTAAAATTTTTTATTTCTGAAACACATGGTTGTAGTTTTAGTTTTACTCACATTGAACCTCAAGTCATTTTCACTCACATACTCTATCAAAGCTCATATCAATCCATTCTTCTGTCATCATCTGCTACGACAAAAACACCGCCTCCGTACGCTAACGAATATGATTGCCCTGTACTTGATTAGGTCCTAGAAGACGCTCTTCCATTCGGTCTATAAACCCTATGTAAACTCTTCTTACTTCGATTGCCTTCCGAAGCATCCGCCTCTCCGCGGAGTTGGATGCTTTTTCGGAAAACACCAACAGTTCATATGAACTCCATCCTATTCTATTTTTCAATTGATCGCACAATTGGCTTTTCATCCATTCCTCATACTGACCTTCGTTCCTCCAAACCTTATTATAAATCCCACAGATCTCTCGCTCAACCCATTCACCAACATATTTCAGTGCTTCATTTATTGAGAGATCAAGCTATCATCAGCTGTTGCCTTTTTTCTTTTCTGCATTGGGATTGTCTCATTTACCTTCTTTCTACTAGAATCGTTTTCGCTTTTTTCTACCTCCGCCTTTTCACCTTTGCTCTTCTCTATATTTTTCATGTCCCCTAGTCTTCTTACTGTTCTCTTCTATCTACCTATCTGAATTATGTAATTCTCACCTTTACCCTTACATTATTGATAATTAATTTGTCTTTTCCGAGCAGATTGTCAACTCCTTCCTTATCATACTTCTTCCCTTCGCGTTTTTCAAATAATCCCCTGATTCTTCTGTTTCTTACCTCTTAATGCCCAATCTTTATTCAGATCTGCCTGTTCCTCTCTCCTCTCCTCCATTTTTCTTTGATTCTATAAGTAGTGGTGTCACCAAAATGTATAAGAGCAGATCTCATCTTATACTTCCGTTCCGATCATCAGCTCTCCATCCTTTCTCCTGCCAAAATGCAATTCTTCATGGTCACCTCTTCAACTGTCAACACCATTTCCTCTCCTCCGTTGCTCTTGGTATTACTGTTACAATTGAAGTATCTCGCCTCTCTAGCTGAACCCAGAAGCACACTGCTTCCTGGATCTGATTTCCTATAAGTTCAGTCGCCAACAAAGACCTCTCTTTACATGTCTTGTACCTCTTCTCCTGTTTTTTCTTCGTACCAGTGAGCCATAATCTCTAACAGGGTCAGCGTGACTCGTAAAGAATCCTAACCTTGTACTTTGCCCGATTTTATTCTGCAATAGAGCTTGAGCTTTCTTGGCCAACAGACGTTGTACAAGGCTTTCTTCGTTAATAGTAAAATAATAGTTTTGCTCATTTACTGGAAAATTTATTATAGAGTCAGAGGTTTGCATGAATAAGACAAAGACAGAAGATACCAAGCTGATTCGTTGAGCGAAAGGGAGTCGTCCTTTAGTAAAGTCTTCGGAAAGGCCTTGGCGATACAGAAAAAAAGATAATTTGAGTCCAGGGAATGCAGTACTGAATACGTTTATTCAAATATTTCTTTATTCGAAGAGAAGTTGTTCTGTTTTAACATGTGATGTTCCTCGAATGAAAAAATCATTCTTGTTAAAAGGGAAATTCCCTTCAATGAAAGAAACATTTGACTAGACGTATTAAGTACTGCATTTTTTTCATTAGGGTGATCCTTTTTTCTGAAAGCGGTCCTCGGAAGGGAGTAGGGCTGTGTCCACGTTTCCGAAAAAGTACTAAAAATGCATTTCTGATTTGAACTTGAAACCTGATGGGCTGCAACAAGAAGATTGCGAGTCCTTATATAAGATTTAACTCGATGGGTCGGTATTCTCTTCGAAGATAATGCGTAGTTCTGATTAAACGGAAACATAACCACTTTGAATAGGCTGCGAATATGCTGCAAGCATTTGAAGGATATGTCTACTCATCTGAGAGTACCTAACAAGGATAGATGTCCTGAAGTACTTCAATAATTATCGATGTCTGTCGGTGCCCATTTACGATGTTGATTTCAAGGAGCGCACAGTGGTTCAAAATCCCAAATTTCCGGTCAAAACCTCGAAAGTCGGCAGTTTCTGATCGAGATGAAATTCACTGTAGGTGAATCGGATGCGTTTCTTTCGAGAAATTCAGAAGGGCAGATTTCCCAATTCATTAGTTTCGACAAAGTATACGCTCAAAGACGAACGTTCTACCGAACACTTGTTACGAAGCTGAATAGTCTCGCACGTCTGATGGAATGTAAGCGTTGAAAAAAAGCAGTTGCAGGTTACCCAGTATGTCCGGACCCTATGGATATTAATCCCGAAGGTGTGCATAATGTTTTTATATTAGTTTCAAGTGAAAATAATCATGCATGCGTCTGTTATAGATGTCGGAATGCTCGCGCTCTTTTTTCTGTTCCGCGCAGTAAAAATTTCGAAATTCAATAGAGGATTAGTTATCGAAACCGCAAGAAACTGCTTTGATTCTTACTGTGTTGTACAAGGAAAGGTGTCCTCAATAAAGAAACGTTGACGTTTTCTGCCCTAGCCTGCCCGTCTTCTTTTGGGAACGATTTCTTTGAGGTGTGCGGCGCGCTGTTCCACGGGCCCGGCACAGCGCATAGCGAGGGGCTCGGCGCACAGACAATACGGGAAACAAGGAGTGATCTTTTAAGCCTTTTTCACGAAGAAATTTCTAAGGATACTAATCCCTGTCCTAGAATGTCTTTTAGGTTAAAAGTCCCTGTATTTCGTTGAGAATTATTCTTTTTTCAGATATAACTCAAGGATGAAACATTTATTTCGAACTCTTGTCATATCATTCACACTCATGACATACAACGAAAGTTCGTAAACATAGATTATAAATTTTTTGCAGTGATTTAGTTATAACTTACAGGACTATAAGGAAACTGGAAAAAAATTAAATAAGGCAAGTAATTTAAATTAGAAGAGAAGAAAATTTTCGAATCAATACCATCGTTCATGATATTCTTGAAACCTGTAGAAATGATAAAACAACAATCAAACATTGATGGACACTATGAAAAATATCCTGGTAACGCCTTTGGCGGAGAGAAGAATAACAAGAGTTTTTCTAGAATTTATACAACAAAAGACCGAGGGTTCAGTATGTATTTACACCCTTTACAAGGCAATAAAATCATCCCTTGTACAGTGAAATGCCGATCATCAGTACACCGGTCTTGTTACAGTTCAACACTCAAAGCATTCTTGATGAAAGAGAAATTTTAATCATGAAACATAAACAACAAGCCAGAACAAAAACGACCCTAATGTTTTTCTTCGTTTGAAAATGAGTCAGAGAAGGATTTAAATATTATTTCATGGTTCATAAGATTTATTGGAAATCGATTACATTCTTCCAACTGGTAATTGATACATTACAATCAAGAGAAATCACCATTTTTTTATGTTTCTCCTTGATGATTCTTTCATCCGTACAACCTTTCAAGGCATGCAAGAACCGTTAGACGGATATCGCTGGCCCTCGATTCTAAGTTCGAAATGATAGTAGGGCAGCACGCATTCGCAAGCTGTGAACAAAAAAAAAACAATTTTCTCTCCACTTTTTATTGTTATATTTTTCCGGCATTGATTGATTTGCGTTCCTGGTTAGTTTTGCAAAAGATAATTATTCTTCTTTCCTTCGTTCATGATGTGGATAGAAGGTCATAGAAAGAAGACGTTCCTGGCGCTCAGGCTGAGAACCCGATTGTGCCGCACCTGTGTGTAACTTAAGCCAGTAGTGCGAATCCAGGCAAAGAGGCCCGCGTCTTCTACTATGCCAAGCAGACGCCTGGTACTCGAGAGGTACTCGAGAGGTACGTATTCAAAGTATTGCCATGAGATACACACGGTTGTGGCATAATGGGCTTCCAAGCCAGAGTGCCAGAGGCAGTGCACTTCCCTGTCCCGCACATTTTGAAAGAAAACGTTCGGTTAAAAATTCGTGTTTTACGGTTGAAACCGCATATTAATTTCCAACACGATTTTTTTTTCTTCCTCAATTCAGAAACAATTTTCGATGCACGTGGTTTTTATAACTTCTAAAGTAGTTTTTGGGTGTGACTGAAAATTTGAAAGTCAATTTGAACTACAATGAAGTAGGCAATATTTCACAGCAAACATGAAAGGAGGAAAAAGATAGCGAAATTAAAAATCAAAATAGAGTAAGCGTCTATAGAACAGAAAGAAGATATTAGGGAATATAGGGGAAATAGCAATTTGGGGAAACCTCGAGAAAATCGAAGAATAAAATGTAAACGAAGATATATCAATAATGTAGAAAGAGATAACAAAAATTCCATTAGGTACAAGCCAGAAAGAGAAAAAGGAATGAGAATGGAAGAAAGGGCCTGAGGAAAAAATAAAAACAGTGAGAAGGAAAAGTTTGACAAAACAGAGAGTAGACCTTTGAGGCTTGCAGAAGCGGCAAAAAAGGCTAGTAATAGGAATAGGAAAATGGAAAAAGTATCTTATAGATCTGCTAGCAAAAAAAGAATAGAGAGTTTTTTGGAGAAACAACGAGAAAAGAGAAAGAGACGAAGAAAAGGACAATAGTGAAGGGAAGAAAGTATCATAGTATCAGAAATATTGCAAAAACACCTAGTCCAGTTTGGGTTCCAAAATGAGTCTGAGAATATAGCGAAAATAAACAAGAGAAATGGACATGAACAGTGTGCAAATGAATATGGAGGATAGAAGGGAGCCTAAGTGAATAAAAAAGTACTGGTACCAATACTCAAGAAAGACAAAGAATAACAGTTAAAAAATTGTATGAGTTATTTGTCACTATATTCTCAAAGAGAATGAAATAGAGATTCAGGAAAAAGAAGTAACACGACCTAATCAGATAGGATTTGGGAACGGAATAGGGATAATGGTAGATAATAAGAGAACGCAAGAGAGAGAAAGAGAGAGGGGGGGATGCGAAGTTCGATAAGCTTTCGAACTTAGCAATAATTTTCTAGGGTCCTCGCATAAGTCGGACCGATGCGACAGTTCCTGATGGTAATGTGAATAATTGAAAAATCATATTTTTCGGTGGGAAATCCATACTTCGATTTGTTTGTAATTTTGGTATACTTGGAAAACTCTGGAAAAGAACCACCGCTCCGGTCCGCTGACATGAAGTGAACCTTTGTTGTAACTGCCTAGGTTTTTACATTATATTAATAAATAGATAAAACTGAACATTCCCACGTACTGCAATATTCCGCCCAGCTTGATTGAGACATGTCAGGCATCGGTGGTATCCAGGAGAAATATGAGCATTATAGAATGAGCGATAAGTCTCCAAACAGTTGACCCTTCCTGCAACGTTTAGGGGAGCTCCACTTTCCACCGCTTCGTTTTCTTTTGCCTAGTAAAAAGAAAAAACGAAATATTCACAAAATTTTCTCTATATGTTACAGATTTTTGAGGATTTTATTTTGAAATAATTATTATTTATTGCTCTTGACTCTCTTCAAAAGCAGTGTCTAATTTTTTGTTGATCGCGAAAATTGCTTCATGAGAAGTGGAACGTTACATTACCAAAACTATTACAGAACTTTTTCTATATGATACAAATCTTTAAGGAAATCTTTTCCAATCGCAGATACTGCTTTGAGAGAAGTACTTCGTATCATTTGCAAAACAAGAACAGTTTTTTTCCATGATACAAATGTTAAGAAATTAGGAATTATCGCTTTCAACCTACTTCGAAGTCAGTGCGTAATCTTTTGTCCATGTCAGTTATGGCATTAAGAGAAGTTTGACGTATATTTTCCAGACTCTGGTCTAACGTATTTCCAGCGTGGATTATCTGTAGAGAAAAGAAGTGATTATCGAATAAGACAAGAGTATTTTAAAAACAGTTTCATATTTCATTTCCTAATGCATATCATAAATGAATTCTAGTATTATATCTGCTAACTATCCTTTGCAAATTATCGCTCGATTCTGTTGTGGAAATCTTGTCCGCTGCAATCATGAAGGTACACATTTTCAGTGATCAAAAACCAACACTATTTTTGTCGAAGAGAGTCATCCCCAGACATTTATCTATGTATTCATCGAAGATCCTAAAGCACATAACGAATACTTGCCTTACGCTTTGCTAAATATTTAACCAATCGCTTATTTGTAAATTTACTCTTTCATATAGTTTACTCCAAACATATATCGCTCTGATTACTCTCATTGCGTTTATAAGCTAACCATCAAGTATATACCCTTCCAAGATTAAAAAACGAACGAATTTTGCGGCTACCGTGAATCATAATTCATCATCTACTCGAGATCAAAGTTAAAATCGTACATTCTCTTTCCTTTATTTCTGATATCCAAGAAACATCAACATTTTCACGCGCATTGTATCCTGCATTTCCTTTTTCTTAAGATTATTGATACCCCTACCAATCGAAGCACGTATTTCCCATAAGAAAAAGAGACGTTTTTGTAAATTTTATTTAGAAATCTCGGTATTAGATAAATCGAGTTCGAAATTCACCATTTATCTCCACAATTGGTCACAGAATGCGAATAAAATATTACTTTTCAAATATCACCCCCCATAGGTCTGTTTTATAGGGTCCCGAAAAACCCCCGGAAGTGAAAAAACAGGTTTTTCGAGTTTTTGGAGCTAATTATGATTTTTTTGCGATTTTTTTTTATCGCAAGCTGTTTCAAATATATGAAATACTACTTTATACTGATAATAAGATGTTTATTAAAATTACTTAAACAATTTATTATTGTTTTTAGCAACTTTCTCTTAGAGAAGGGTTAGAAATTTAAGGTTTTTTCCTAATTTTTTAACTTATTTTCAACTTCTCGGTCAGAGCGAGGTAATAATCAAATAAAATTCACAAAAATAATTGTTTAAAAAATTTGTTATTATTCATAACAATATTCTTTTAGAATAGTGCTACAAAGTTGCGGTTATTTCTGAAATTCACAACTTTTTATCCACTTTTCATTTGAATTGGGAATTATTCAATTTAATTTAGCAAAAACAATTGTTTAAACAAATTGCGAATGTTTATAGCTATCTCCTTCTAGATCAATACTACAGAGTTGCAGTTTTTTCCTGAAATTTTAAACTTTTTATCACTTTTCAATTAGAGTGCAGTAATAATTAATTCATGTTGAAAAACAAATTATTTGAACTATTTATCATCATTGCTAATAATATTTTCTTTGCTTGATGATAGAAACTTGCGATTTTTCCTGAAATTAAAAATTTTTTGCCCACTTTTCACTTAAAGTGAGTTAATATTTAATTTATTTTAACAGAAACGATTGTTTAAACAACTTATTATTGTTTATACCTGTCTTCTCTTAGACTAGAGCTAAAAAGTTGCAGTTTGTTTCTAAACTATAAGGCTTTTTATCAAATTCTCACTTAATGAGGTAATAATTTAAGCGAGTTAAGAAACATGCCTATTTAAAGAATTTAATATTGTTCATGACCATTTTTCCCCAGATAAATGCTAGAAAGTTGTGTTTTTTTCTGAAATGTTTAACTTTGCTCTACCTTCGTAGCTGTCAACAAATAATAAATAAACATTAGTGAGAATCATATTGTACGTAGTATTGTATTCTTTTAAGTAAATTATTTTTGTTCTTTTCCAATGTTAGGAAGAATAATTAAAACAAAAGAGCTCTTATACAAAAGAGACAAAAAGAAAGAATGGAATAATTGAAAGTAGGTGCGAGGACTAGGTCTGTCAATGACTTGTGAAAATTTTGTTTTTAGTTACAACGAAAAATGTATTGCAAAGCGTAAAAAATAATTTGTAATTTCCCCTCCAGGGAAGGAAGGGGCGGAATGGCTTGTATTAAAATATTTGCAATTCCGAATTATTTTTTTACGCTTTGCAATAAATTTCTCGTTGTAACTAAAAACAAACTTTTACAAGTGATTTACAGACCTAGTCCTCTCACCTACTTTTAATTATTCCATTCTTTCTTTTTGTCTCTTTTGCATAAGAGCTCTTTTGTTTTAATTATTTTTCTTAACATTGGAAAAAGAACAAAAATAATTCACTTAAAAAAATACAATACCACGTAAAATATGATTCTCTCTAATGTTTATTTATTATTTGTTCACAGCTAAAAAGCTAGAGCAAAGTTAAACATTTCAGAAAAAAACACAACTTTCTAGCATTTATCTGGGGAAAAATGGTCATGAACAATATAAATTCTTTAAATAGGCATGTTTCTTAACTCGCTTAAATTATTACCTCACTAAGTGAGAATTGGATAAAAAGCCTTATAGTTTAGAAACAAACCGCAACTTTTTAGCTCTAGTCTAAGAGAAGACAGGTATAAACAATAATAATTTGTTTAAACGAATAATTTGTTAAATTAAATTAAATACTAACTCACTTCAAGTGAAATGTGGACAAAAAGTTTTAAGTTTCAGAAAAAAAACCGCAAGTTTCTATCATTAAGCAAAGAAAATACTATTAGCAATGATAGTAAATCGTTTAAATAATTTGCTTTTTACATGAAATAATTATTACTTTACTCTAATTGAAAAGTAAAAAAAAATTAAAATTTCAGGAGAAAACCGCAACTATGTAGTATTAATCTAGAAGAAGATAGCTATAAACATTCACA
>WSXT02143904.1:0-23547 GCA_011762715.2 Neuroterus valhalla
CTCACGACCCTAATTGTTTGTAAACCTTCATAAGATGATCAACAACTTTCTGAAATCTTTGAAATCTGCGGGAATATTTTTGGGAATTTTGATTCCTCCGGAAATCTTCTGAGTCTTTGTAGAATTCCGGAACCCTTCAAATCTTTCAAAAATGCCTGAAACTTTTGCAAATTTTCTGCAAAATAATAATGAAATAATTAATAATAATGTTAATAATAGTAATTATTTCTTTTTGAAAACATTGAAATCTTCGTGGAATCTGCCAAATCTTCGAAGAATTTTTGAGTCTTTTCGAAATCTTTATGGAATCTTGAAAATATTTGTGAGATGATTAAAAATCTTTTGAAATCTTGTGAACCTTCAAAAATCCCTCGAAATCTTCGAATTCTTATAAGTCTTGTAAAATTTCTGAATTCCGCAAAATAACTCACAATCTGGGCGTAATCTTGTGCATCTTCTGTAATTTATTGCGATTTCTCAAAATCTATGGAGGATTAAAATGTTTGCGAAACCTTTTCAATTTTTTATGAATTTATTAGAAATCTTTTTAAACATTTGTGCATTCCTTTGAAAGCTTGAGAATCTTTGATTCATTTTGAAATCTTCAAGTAATATTGCAAACCTTCTCAAATTCTCATTAATTTTTAGTTGATCTCTGTAAAATCTTCTGAAATGATGTTTCGAAATCTTTCTGTAATGATTCAGAATCCTCTCGAATCTGTTAAAATCTTTTTGCATTACATGAAAATCTTCAAGATCCTTCTGCGATCTTTGGAATCTTGTGATATGTTTAAATCTTTGCGTAATCTTGAAGTCCTCTTGGAACAGTTATGACATCATGCGAAATCTTTCAAAATCTATGTGAAATGAATAAAAATCTTCTGGAATCTGTTGAAATATGCAAAATCTTCGGAATTTCTTCCATATCTTCAAAATTTCTTTGAAATCTTCTGGATATCCTGAAAATCTTTGTGCATTTTTTGGATATGCTCATACCAAAGAATTATACCGATTCTTGGAATTACTACATTTTTCATCATTACAAAAGCCCACAAGTTTCTTCCCTCTGATGTTTTAGTCGGCTGGAGCTGAGAATTCGATCACGAAGATAGTTCGTTCCCGCATGTCAAGGAGCACGATGTCAAAGTAGATAGAAAAGCTCCCCAACGTCCTATTCTCTATTTCCTCAGAACAGTTCAGCAATTTCTTTTCTCCTGAATCTCGATTCGCCACTTAACGAAAATAAATCCGCTCTTTACCCAGACACTTGGAATCTCAAAAAGAGGAAGTGTGAAGTTCTTGAGCGAAGATCCTGGGAAAAGGAGCGAAATGACTGGGGTAACCCAAGAGACTCAGATACTCAGAGGGGGTTGTTGAAGGGTTGTGGGTGGTTAGAGATTGAGGGAGTCGTTCTCGTCCCTCTTCAAGGCTGGCTTAAATTCAGGTACTCGAGAAAAGGAGACTTTCATTGAGGCGAGTCAGCCACTGCTCGTTTTACTCGGTCGGATTGCACCCAGACATGTATATGCAAGCATGCTTGGCAAAAGGGGTTAGGCAGGAGGAAAAGGGTTGGGATAGTACTGTGAGGGGGTTGGAATTCGCATATGAAATTTACAGTCACTATAACGCAGGAAATGCACCCTCGGTTCCCTCGATTCGACGACCGTCCACCATCCTTCTATTCGTCCCGTTCACTCGGTAACTGCAGCAGCAGAAACTCCAGCAAGCCACAAACCGTGGCCAACGAATTTCATGAAGTATTCTAATTTGACCCACATTTTCACTCGCATATAGAATCTTATATTAAGCCTCTGACACACACCACTATCGCCATTTTATTTTGAGGGCGCAACTATTTTCCTACTGCTTTGCATGATTTATCTCATTCGATTCAGGTATTTGAGTTTGGAACGATTTAATTATGGTGTTGCGTTTATTTTCGATCCTTGGCGAAGTGATTCTATTGGCGTGATTGTCTCCTGGTATTGTGGAATGTAATCATGGTCGTACTTTCTGGAGTCTATATATTTGACAATTATCTGCAGCAGTAGCAACTCCAGCAAGTCAAAAATCTATTTTGAACTGAACGAAAATTATGCTAATGGTAAAAACGGGTTTGAATGAGAGTAGGGTTAAGGAGACTATTTTTACTAGCGTGTTTCAATTAAGTCGATGGTCGTAGTAGGAATGGAAGAGATACTTTCTAGAACTAGGTTATAATGTAGGTGATAGCAATACTGGAGAAAGGATCATCTTTTTCGGAAACATGAATGGCTGGGATACGACGTATAGCATTAATCGGCTTTGGGATCGATCGTTCCGAATACCGTCATGGTTGCGTCTTCCGTATATTACATCTGTGACAATTATCTGCAGCAGTAGGAACTCCAGCAAGCCAAAAACCGTAGTCAACAGGTTTCATGAAATATTCTATTTTGAAACACATTTCATTCCCATCGATTGTCCTATTATCAGAAATCAAGAATTTGCCTTCATTGGTACCTCTACCAACAACGCATTTATTTTGCTGCCATTCTGGATGATGACACTTGGGCCAATGATAAAAACGGGTTAGAATGAAAGCAGGAGTCAGGAGACTATTTTTACTAGCGTGTTATGATTAGGTCGATGGTCGTAGTAGGGATGAAAGAGATACTTTCTAGAACTAAGTTATAACGTAGGTGATAGCAATACTGGAGAAAGGATCATCTTTTTCGGAAACATGAATGGCTGGGATACGACGTATAGCATTAATCGGCTTTGGGATCGATCGTTCCGAATACCGTCATGGTTGCGTCTTCCGTATATTACATCTGTGACAATTATCTGCAGCAGTAGGAACTCCAGCAAGCCAAAAACCGTAGTCAACAGGTTTCATGAAATATTCTATTTTGAAACACATTTCATTCCCATCGATTGTCCTATTATCAGAAATCAAGAATTTGCCTTCATTGGTACCTCTACCAACAACGCATTTATTTTGCTGCCATTCTGGATGATGACACTTGGGCCAATGATAAAAACGGGTTAGAATGAAAGCAGGAGTCAGGAGACTATTTTTACTAGCGTGTTATGATTAGGTCGATGGTCGTAGTAGGGATGAAAGAGATACTTTCTAGAACTAAGTTATAACGTAGGTGATAGCAATACTGGAGAAAGGATCATCTTTCTCGGAAACATGAATGGCTGGAATACGACGTATAGCATTAATCGGCGTCAGGATCGATCGTTCCGAATACCATCATGGTTGTGTCTCCCGGATACTACATCTGTGACACTTAACGGCAGCAGTAGGAACTTCAGCAAGTCGAAAATCGTTGTCAACAAATTTCATGAAAAATTCTACTTTGACACCGATTTCACTCGCATCAGTTGTCCTATCATCAGGCATCCAGAACTCACCTTCGTTGACATCTCTTCCAACAATGTACATATTTTGCTTCCATTTTGGATTGAACGAAAATTATGCTAATGGTAAAAACGGGTTAGAATGAGAGTAGGGTTCAGGAGACTATTTTTACCAGCGTGTTATGATTTAGTCGATTTTCGTAGTAGGGATGGAAGAGATACTTGCTGGAACTGAGTAATAACGTAGATGCTAGCAATACTGATGGAAGGATCATCCTTCTCGGAAACATGAATGGCTGGAATGCGCCGTGTAGCATGAAGCGGCGTCGGGATTGATCGTTTCGATTACGATCATGCTCGTATCTTCCGGAGGCTACATCTGTGATAATTGCCTGCAGCAGTAGGAATCCCAGCAAGCCGAAAACATCTTCCAACAATGCATCTCTTCTGATTCTATTTTGGATTGAACGACACTTATGCTAATGGGAAACATGGGTTAGAATGAAAGTATGATTCAGGAGACTGTTTATAGTAGCATGCTATATGGTAGCATACTACGATTTTACATCATCATTTCACTACATCTATTTTCCTACTATTTTGGATGAAGCGACACTTATGCTAATGGCAAACAGGGGGAGAATGAAGTCGGCTTCAGGAGACTATTTATTATAGCGTGCTTTGATTCAGTCGATGGTCGCAGTACGGATGGAGGAGATGGTTTTTGGAACTAAGTGATACCCTAGATATTTGCGATTCTGAAGAAAGGATCATCCTTCTCGGGAACATGAATGGCTGGATTGCAGTGCAACGCAATCGTACTGTCTGATTAGCAGGATGCCAAAGTCTGGTTTGACTTTGTTGTGACAGATTACAGACTAAGAGAGGAGTTTATATGAATTACCCACTCTTGAGTGCAATTTAAAAATTTCTTTTCTATAAGACAGTTGATGAGCTGCATCACTTTTCCTTGCACTGCAGCGACGGAGTCGAATCTGGTTCCTTCCTAGCACAGACTTAGTCTTCGAGAATATAAAAAATCGTACGGGACTGAATCAGGCGAATGCAGTGAACTTTTCAAAAAAGGAATTTTTTTCGAAAAAAACTGCTGCATCGATATCGCTTTGTGTGCTAGCCCGTTGTTCTGGTGAAGAATATATGAGGTATATTTCTGGTATTCTTGTTACCCGTTCACGAAGGGTTGTCAGAACTCCCTTATAATATTCCTGGTTATTAGTTCGACCTCAAGCTACCCACTTGATCTAAGCAATTCCTCGGAATGGAAAAATCATCATTACTTTGAGGTTATAACATTTTCTCAAAACTAGAGATAATTTTCAATATTTTCCAGGCTGTCAGAACAAATGTACTATTGAGTCGATTCCTGCTCGGGGTGAACCATTCCGGTACTATCTTAGCACAGACTTTTTTCACTTGCAAATTTCTCTATAAAATTTGTTGCAACGTTCCTTTATCGATGTTCACTATTTCAGCAATTTCTTGAGTGCTTATCTATCGATTTTTTTCAATGATTTTACGAATATTTTCAACGTTATTTCCTGTTTTCGATTTGCGAGGACGACTTAGACCAAGTCTCCAATTACTTCCCCACCCCCCTTAAACTTTTCATGCAACTTAAACATTTGAGTACGATATAAGAATCAGCCCTATAAATATTGTTCAACAAATTGTAAAATTTTGTTGTCAATTTGCCAAGTTGCAGAAGGAATCTCATGCTGACGCACTGTCCCTCTTCCACATTCAATACGACTTTGATGGAGCAGAGGTATACGCTTTGCTTTAAACAAAGCTTACAGCCGAACTAAGGATCAGAGAACCTTGAAACTCGGAGAGATTAGAGGAGAAAAAACACAGACGAATATCCGACTTTGCACATAATTTTTGCAGCTCTAGGTGAGCTGCAAGAAAATCAGTCCGGTTATTTAATAGTAAAACACTTCGTGTGTTTGCTGTGAACGGTGAAGTTACGAATGATGGAAAAATGTGATCATCGTCCCAATCCACAAGGGAGAGGGTGATAAGGGCGATCGTACTAATTAAAGATCAAACAGGTAAGATATTTACCAAAATGCTTTTTAGCAAGGTCATAAAAGAATGAGGAAAAACTGGCGAGTCAAATCTTTGGAAAGCTCCCGAAAAATTGGACAGGGGTGAGTTTTGAGGGTGAAAGGAAAAGTTTTCTATTTATCTGGAAAAAGATTCTAACGGAGTGAACAGAGCTGAGCTTTGAAAAGAACAAACGATAAATAAAAAGTAATGAAGAGATTCATTTTGCTGAGCTCTTGAAAGAATATGAAATGACCGGTTGGCGTCAGGAAGCATTACAAGCAATACATAATAGAAGTAAAGCGGGTAAAAGAGTAGATGGCCAACTGAGTGATTGGAGGATGAAGGATGCGTTTTGTCCTTATGGATTTTCGACATATACATCGACAAATGTCTAAAAACGGGTCTGATTACGTTATACCTTGGGGATACTCTAAATAAATAAGAGAAAAATAATGAATATAACAAATTGAATATAAATTTTACCATGATTTTTTATTGTTAATTCGAAATCTATGTTTTAGTTATCAAATTACGAAGTTGGCAAGAAATTCTGCTACTCTTAGGAAATTAAATAATTAGTAAGAAAGTCGGATTTTTTGGTTGCAAATCTATATTTTTAGAATAAACCATCTTTTTCGTTTTAAGATTCAATAATTTTCTCAAATGTTAGTTAAGATATAATTGTTCCCATGAAAAATCGTATTTCTGTGATTAAAATCCAGCTATTCTGATAAAGAATTCAAGTACTAATCTCCGATTTAGAAAGAGCTCAAATTTTGATTTACGAGATTCAGAATCTTTTTACGTTTCTCTATTATGTTCTGTTTTTTGTGAAAAATTAGCATTTTGAATGCAACTAAAATAATATTCCGGAGAAGCTTAACTGCTTTGAACGATTTTAGGTTATGTTACCGCGTTACGCCAGAGATTCGCATTTTCGAATCAGAATGATAATAATTTGAAAAAAAAAAAATTTAATCTTCTGAAATCTCTGTATTATAAGAGTGTTTTCATTAGGAATCGATATTTTTTATACACAAAAAGTTATATTTTGGAGAAGACTTACAGCTTCGAAACAGTTTCAGGTTATGTGTGATCGATCCAGATCCAGTCGATTTTCTTTTAAGAAGGTTGTATTTATTTTTAAATCTTTTTTGGTTCGAAATTCATCTCTTATGGTCAAAAGTTATTTCTTGTTAACTAATGGGTCTGCTATCATATTTCGTATCCAGAATTTATCTTCCAGTTCCGCATTTTGTCATTAGGTTCAAAATTCAATAAGTTCCTTGAAAACTAATTTTTATGGTTTTAAGGTATTTTGGTTGATAAAAAATTTTCCTTATGACAATGTAACTTTCTTGGTTAAAAATTCAAGTGTCTCCCTAGAGAATTATTTCTTCTCTAAAAAAAATTCAACTTTTTGTTTGAAAATAAAAAATTTAAAAATGTAAATGTTTTTTGTCAAAGTTTGATCTACTTTGTTCCCATATTCGATCAGTTGGTTGAAGGTGCACTCACGTTGGTTGGAAATGAATTATTTTTTTTAGTTAGGAATTTAATTATTTAATATATAATTTATAATGTTTGTTGGCTAAGAGATTTTTTTCTTCTCTTTATGCCTATACGTAGAACTAGAAATTTTGAATGACGAAGAATCGAAGAAATTATCGCTTCAGAAAAATAATTGTTTGGAGAACGAAAAAAATGTGCTTCAGCCCGGGTTTGAACCTGGAACGCCACTAAACGTAGGTCTTATGACGCAATTTGGTAACACTCAACTCATGCATAGTGGCGTTCTCGGTTCGAAACCAGGCTAAGTCAGATTTTTTTTCTTCAATAAATCATTTTTCCCAAATAATCGTTATTTTGATTTTTCGAAATTAGAGATTCAGAATATAAAGATTGTCGTTTATTATTTATTTTTTTTTTTACAACTCTTTATAACTCGATCATAAGAAATTCATTATAAAACAAGACGTTGATAAACCATGATTAAGATCCCTTATTTTATTTGTCTTTGAGTCTCACCGACTGATGTCTTCATATTTAGAAAACAGAATTTCGGCGTAGCCAATCCAAGTTGATTAGAGGGCTGGGCAGTGGGCACCCTCCAAGGGCGGATACAAGATTCAGGAATTTCGTTCATTAAAACTGCCGATCTGGCGAGGTAAGGAGTGGCACAAAAATCAGACAAGTCAATTTTTCATGGCTCAGAACCATAAAAAAGGAACGGGTGTGGATCTAGAAGAAAAAGACCAGTTTCTCGGGTTCTCCGTATCTCTGACTTCCAAAGAGTCACGCTAGAAATTCTATATGCTAATTTTCCCAAATTTGAGTAATAAATTTGGAGTAATATGGATATTCTGTTGACATTGTGGTGACAACAAATTTGAAGATAGTCCAATGAATTTTTGGTATCAAGCGGGCTCGAAGTAGTATTTTTTTCGCCCGGGGAATAATAGGGCGGGCGGAAAAAGCTATTTTCCACCCGCTTTGTTTTAGAGTGGAAAGAAAGCCAATATGCCCAAAGTTATTATTATTATTATTCCGTTAAGACAAATCCCTTTCGGGGTAAGCGAAACTCGTTGCGTTTTATCATTGCAAACGAATTTTTATAGGTTAATTTTTACACTGAGCGAGTAACCAAATTGCTGCAGGAGTCTTATACAAATTCTCATTGACTGCTTCTTTGTTGAAAATTTATCTTTTTAGTTAAAGATTATTGTTAAGGGCTGAAACTCTACCTGTTTGTTTAATACTTCTTCATTCTCGGTTCACAACCAATTCCTTCACCTTTTTTTGAATTAGGTCATTCGTTCTAGCTAGACTGAGAGCTAGACCAGCTGCTTCTCCTTACTTCTTTCCTTCTTCTGCTTTTCTTTTACCTCTTTTCTCCTCTTTTTCTATTCTTCTCTTCTATTAACTCTCTTCATTCCTCTTCTGAACTCTCTTCTTCTCTTAGCTCTCCTCTTTCCTTTTTCTGTTCTCCTCTTCTTTTCTTTCCTTCTCTTCTTCTCTTCCACTCTGAACTCTTCTCTCCTCCTCTTAGCTCTCTTCTCCTCTTCTCCTCTCCTCCGAACTCTCATTTCCTTCCTTTCTATCCTTCTCTTAACTCCTCTCTCCTTCTCTTCTCCTCTTTTTCTCTTAACACTCCTCTTCTCTACTTCTCTTAACTCTCTTATTCTCTTTTGCTCTCTCTTCTCTTCTGCTCTCATCCTCCTTTCTCTCGTCTTTCCTTCTTACCTTCTTTCTTCTCCTCTTTACTCTCTTCTTCTGTTCTTATTTTTAGTATCTTCTTCTTTTCTTCGTTCGACTCAGATCAGTCAAGTTTACTAGGCTCAGAACCATTAGAAAGGAAAGGGTGTGGATATGGGAAAAAGATAATCCGATGAGTTTTCGGTGTAAAAAGGGCGCAAAGTAGTATTTTTTCGCCCTGGGAATAATAGAGCGGGCACAAAAAGCTACTTTGAGCCCGCTTTGTTTTAATGTGGAAAGAGAGTCACTACTCGGAAAGTTCTTTGTTGAAAATTCATCTTTTAAGTTGAAGATTCATGTCTGGGGTTAGAAGACTACCTACTTGTTTGATACTCCTTTATTCTTGGTTCAAAACTACTTTTTGTCGCTTGAAATTTGATTATTCCTAGTTCTAGCTAGATCGAGAGCTAGACCATCCTCTTACCTTTCCTCCTCCTCACCTTCCTTTATATCTCGTCTTCTCTTTTCCTATTCTTTACTTCTTCTCTTAGCTCTCTTCTTTCCCTCTCTCAACTCTTTTCTTCTCTAGATTCTCCTCGTCTATTTTTCTGTTCTGCTTTTCTTCTCTCAACTCTCTTCTCCTTATAAATATCCTCTTCTCCTACTAACTCTCGTCTCCTCTTTTTCTATTCTTCGCTTTACTCTCCTCCTCTCTCCTTTCCTTCTTCTCTCCTTCTCTCCTTCTCTCAAGTCTTCTCATCTCTACATCTCTTAACTCTCTTCTCCTCTGTCTCTTTTTTCGGCTCTTTCTCTCTGATCTTGTCCTCCTTTCTCTCTTCTTTTCCTTTTATTGTCTCCCTTCTCCTCTTTCCTCTCTTCATCTCTTCATCTCTTTTTCTTTTTTTCCACTATTTCTCTTCCTCTATTAACTCTCTTTTTTTCTTCCCTTTTATCTTCCTATCTCTCTTCTCCTCTTTTTTTCTCTTCTTCCATCAAATCTCCTCTTCTCTACTCCTTCAACTCTCTTCTTCTCTCCTTTACTTCTTCTTTTCTTTCCTTTACTCTCTTCTCCTTTTGTTCTCCTTTCTTTCTTTTCTTCTTACCTCTTTCCTTCTCCTATTTACTCTCTTCTCCTCTTTTTCTTTCTATCCACTAACTATCTCCCGCTATTAACTCTTTTTCTCTACTCTCTTAACTTTCTCCTTCTCTTAGACTCTTCTACTTCTCCTCTTCTATTCTATCTGAACTCTCTGCTTCTCTTATTTCCTCCTTCTCTTCTTCCTACAACTCTCTTCTTCTCTTCTTTTTTCAACTCAGACAAATTAATTTTTGAAGGCTCAGAACCATAAAAAAGGAAAGGGTGTGGATATGGAAAAAATATCATTTCCTTAACTTTCTTTACTTGACGTATCTCTGACTTTCGAAGAGTCACGCTAGAGAAATTGAGAAATAGTCTAATGAGTTTTTGGTATAAAGCGGGCGCAAAGTAGTATGTTTTCGCCCTGGGAATATTGAAGCGGGCGCAAAGAGCTACTTTAAGCCCGCTTTGTCTCAGAGTGGGAAGAAAATCACAATTTGCAAAGTTCTTTGTTGAAAATTCTTCTTTTAAGTTAAAGATTCATGCCTGGGGATAGAGGACTACCTACTTGTTTGATAATTCTTTATTCTTGGTTCAAAACTCATTTCTTTTACTTGAAATTTAATGACTTCTAGCTCTAGCTAGACCGAGAGCCAGACCAATTTCTTCTCTTTCCTGCTTCTCTTCTTCTTTCAAATCTCATCTTCTCTTCTACTATTCTTCACTTCTTCTCTTAACTGTCTTTTTTCCTTTTCTCAACTCTTTTCTTATCTTAACTCTTCTCTTATATTTCCCTATTCTGCTCTACTTTTCTCAACGCTCTCCTCTTTCTCTTAACACTTCTCTTCTCTCGTCCTCTTACCTGTCATCTTTTCTTTTTCTATTCTTCTCACAATAACCTTCTCTTCTTATCCGACTCTCAACTCTTCTCTTCTCCTCTTAACTCTCCTCTTCTCTTCTTTCCGAACTTTCATCTCTTCTTTTTCTATTTTTCTCTTAACTTTCCTTCCCTCTCCTTCTCTTCTTCTCTCAACTCAACTCTTCTCTTACCTACTTCTACTAACGCTCTTGTTCTCTTTCTCTTTTCCCATCTTTTTCTTTCTCTGTCTCTCCTACTCTTTTCCCCCTTTCTCTCTTCTTTTCTTCTTACCTTCTCCCTCCTTCTCTTGACTCTCTACTTCTCTTCTCTTTTATCTCAACTTTCTTCTTCTCATATTCCTTCCTTTATTTCTTCTAACAACTCTCTTCTTCTCTTTTTCTTTTACTGAGACAAGTCAATTTTTGAAGGCTTAGAACTATAAAAAAAAGGGGTGTGGATATGGAAGAAAAAATAATATCCTTGACTTTTTTCACTTGACGTTTCCCTGACTTTTAAAGTGTCACGCTAGGAAAAATTTAAATACAGTCCAATGGCTTTTTGGTGTGAAGCGGGCGCAAAGTAGTATTTTCTTGCCCTTGGAACATTGGAGCGGGCGCAAAACCCTACTTTGCGCCCGCTTTGTTCTCTATCTCTTTTTTCAACCATTTTTTTTTTTTTTTTTAGAAAAATTTTGCAATATATTTTGAGCATATTTAAGTCGCCTGAATTTCTGATTTTATTTTTGTTTCAAACTTTTATGTTGATGAAAATTGTTTTCTTTGTTCATCTTGCCATTCTTTTTGTACAGGGGTAGTCGAAAGCAAAGAACGATTAATATCATTATTGAGTTGGACTCACGAATATTCTCCACTATGGATTCTTCATTTGCGAAGAAAATGTTTGCGTAAATATTACTTTGTTTTATCAGAAAAATTATACCTGATCATGGAAATTTGACACCCGATATTTTTTATTTATTTTATAAACAAAATATATTTGAAAATTGCTTAGTGTGGATATCTAAAGGCAGTCGGAAATTGCTTTTTCTCTCAATTTTCCTCGAATGCTGTCGTTAGTGATATTTAATGTTTAAAAATTATAATCCATTTTTTTCAAGCTCATGAACAAATTATAAAAACAAATGCCCAGTGTGGATATCAGGAGTTGGAGAGAAAAAGTTTTTACTCCATATTTTCCTTGAATTATGTTGCCAGTGATGGTTACTAATGGAAAATTATTATCTTATTCCTCATTACCATATAAACAAATTATATTAAAAAATGGTAAGTGTGGACATTTAAAGGCCAAAAAAAATAGTTTCTCCTATTAACTTGACCCAAATTATATCGCAAGTGATGTTTAATGGGGGAAAATTTTCATCCGATAATTTTTATAGATTTCATAAACAAATTAGGTAAGAAAATTTACAGGTTGGTCACCAGGACAGAAAAAAAATATTTTTTACATAATTTGTTTATAAAAATGACGGAAATTTTCAAATGACAATTTTCTATTACTCAACATCAATGGCGACATAAATTTAGGAATATTAAGAGAAAAAACGATCAGTTTCTGCCTTTCAATGTCCACACTGGACATTTGCTCACATAATTTGTTTATAAAATGATTTTATAATATCGGAATGTAATTTTCTATCCCTCAATATAACTGGTGACAAAAATTAAGGAAAAGCAGAAAAAAAGCTTTGTTTCAGCCCTTTCATTCTTCACACTGCGCATTTGTTCATAAAATTAATAAAAAATATCGAATGATAATTTTCTGTCATCAAACCTTACTGATGACACAATTAAAGGAAAATGAGGAAAAAAAGGATTTTTTCCAACCTCTGTAAGACCAAGTTATAAATTTGATTATATAATTTGTTTATAAAGTTGATAAAAATATTGGATGATAATTTTTTATCATAAAACATTGCTAGAAAAATTTTGGCAAAATAAAGAGGAAAAAATTTCTTTCTGCTTTTGCAGGTCCATGTTGGCCAATTATTAATATAATTTGTTTAATAAATTAATAAAAAAATATCTAATGATAATTTTCAACAGTGAAAATCACTGGCGCCCTAATTCGAAGGAATTTGAGAGAAAAAACGATTTCTTTTTGCCTTTGAATGTCTATACTGAGCATTTATTCATATAATTTGTTTATTAAATCCATGAAAAATATCGGATGATAATTTCCCATCATTGAACATCAGTGGCGACCTAATTTGAGAAAATGTGAGGAAAAGCGATTTCTTCCGGCCTTTTAACATTCACACTAGGTATCTGTTTATATCATATATTTAAAAAATTAACCAAAAATATGAGATGATCCAATTTTCCTTGAATTATGTCACCATGGTGACATACTTCAAGGAAAATTGGAAAAAAAAAATTTTTCCTGACCTCTTTATGACCAAGTTAAAAATTTTATAATTTAAGTTACTTATAAAATTGATGAGAAATATATTATATAATATAAATAAATATATTATTTGTTCACAAATATATTGAAAAATAAAAGATGATAATTTTTTATCACTTGACATCACTATATACCTAAATTCAGAAAAATGAGGGAAAGAAACGATTAGGTTCTGCCTTTGAGTGTCCACACTGGGTATTTGTTCATATAATTTGTTTCTGAAATTGATGAAAAATATCGGATAATAATTTTTCTAACCAAACATCATTGTCGACATAATTTAATGAAAATAAGGAGAAAGAGCAATTCCTATCTGCCTTTAAATTTTTTGTACTGAGCATTTATTTATACTATTTGTTTAGAAAATTAATAAAAGATATCGGGTGATAATTTTCTATCTCTAAAAATCTTTCGCAACAAAATTTAAGAAGAATTAAGAAAAAACGTGTTCTTTCTACCTTTAAATGTCCACACTGAGCATTTGTTCGTATGATTTGTGTATAAAATTAATAAAAAATATCGAATAGCAAATTTTCATGATCGAGTAATATTTTTTTGATGAGAGCAAGTAATTTTAACGCAGAAATTTATTTTTTGAACGCAGAATCCATAGTGTGAACTATTTGTTATGTTTATTTTCTTTTATCAATCAACATAACAATTATCTTCACAATTTCATAATTTTGTTCTGCTTCAAACCATCTCCGTGCAGAAAGTCAGACAATGCTGATCATTAAAAAACGAATTCACGAAGATGAACAAAAAAAAAAGAGAAAATCGTCTCTTGTTACTCTTCGCATTAACATTAGAGTTTGAAAAATGAAAAATTCAAAAATCAATACACATGAATCTCTTTTTAAAAAAATGCCTAATTTTTCAAAAAAAGAATCCATTATCGTTCAGGAATTGCTAGCTACAAGTTATTTTGAGCCTCGTTTTCTGATTTTATCCCACTGTGCGGTAGTGTAAGATGTAGAATTGTAGTCAATGTAGTCTAATGCGAACTGTATATGTAGGTACTCAGGGGTTTTGTGTTTGGACAAGATCCCTAATCGACGCGGCACGTCTGTCGGCACTTCGCAAGGCGCAAGCCGGCGAGCACGACCTGGTGAGACATTGATGGCAGAGAAAACGAGAAACTTGACTCGGAGTGACGTTCTTCGTGCCCCTAAAAATCACCCGAAGACACGAACGCGTCAGCGAGACGTTCCGAGGTGAACGAGGGGTTTCAGAACTTGGATTATTATTTAACGAGTCGGAAAACTAGAAGGTTACATCTCCCTAAATCTAAATCTATTTCACTAATTGTAACTGATGCTATACTAATTAATTCAGAGAAAAGTCCGACATTTGTAATTGGTTAGTACAAATTTTAAGGAATTTGTAGACCAGGTTCACAAACATTATCAATGGATAATTTCCCAACAGATAAAACGCTATAAACTTGAGGGTTTAATGATTTTCGATTTTTTTCAACGTAGGGTTTTATGAATTGTGCGACGGATTCCTCTAAGAGGGAACCTACTCCTCTTCTTTTCTTCTCCTCTTCTTCTTTTAACTCTCATATTCTTTATATGTATACTTCTCTCCTTCTCTTCTCCTCTTAAGTCTCTTTTTCTATTATTTTCCTAACTCTCATTCTCTTTTCTTCTCTTCTTATCTCAACTCTTCTCTTGTCTACTTCTCTTAACTCTCTTCTTGTCTTTCTCTTTTCCTCTCTCTTCTCTTCCGCTTTTTTACTCCTTTGTTTCTTCTTCTCATCTTACTTCCTTCCTCCTTCTCTTCACTGTGTTCTCTTGTTTCTTCTTCTCTTTTAATTCCCTTCCCCTTACTCTCTTCCTCTCTCAACTCTATTTTTCTCTTTTAACTCTCTTCTTCTCTCCTCATTGTCTTCTTCTCTTCTTCTCTTAACTATCACCTTCCCTCCTTATCTGAACTATCTCCTTTCCTCCTTCCATTGACTCTATTCTCCTCCTCTTCGCTTATACCTTAATCCTCTTCTTCCCACAACTCTCTTGTGCTTTCAACCCTCCTTTCCTCTTTTTGAATTCTTCTTTCCTTCTCGTAACTCTCTTCCTTCCTCCTCTCAACTCTTTTCTTCTATAAAATCTCCTCTCCTCTCTTCCTTTCCTCCTCTTATTATCCTAACTCTCTCCTTCTCCTTCTCCTTTCCTCCTAACTCCCCTCTTCTCTTTTTCTATTATTCTCTCAACTCTCTCCTTCTTAGCTCTTTTCTTCTCCACTTCTCTCTTCTTTTCTTTTTTCCTTCCCCCAACTCTCTTCCTCTCTTAACTTCAATTCTCTTTCCTCTCTCAACTCTTCTCTACTTCTCTCACTCCCTTCTTCTGTTCTCCCCTTCTTCTCACAGTTCTCTTCTTCCCTTCTTCTCTTTTTCTTTCCTTCCCTGAACTCTCTTCCTCTCTTAACTCTATTTTTCTCTTCTCTCTCAACTCTCTCTTATCTTCTCATCTTCTACTCTTCTTCTTCTCTTCATCTCCTTCTTTTCTCCTCTTGACTCTTCTTCTCCTCTTCTCTTCCATCTTAACTCTCTTCTTTCCTCCTTAGCTTCTCTTCACCACTATCTTCTTGTCTTCTCCTAACTTTCTTCCTTTCCCCTAACTGTCTTTCTCTCGAAACTCTATTTTTATCTTTTCTCTTATCTCTCTCCTCCCCTTCTCCTTCTCTTTCTCTCTCAACTCTATTTTTCTCTTTTCTCTTGACTCTCTTCTCCTCTTCTCCCTCTCTTTTTCTCTTAACTATCTCCTTCCCTACTTCTCTTAACTATCTCCTTCCCTCCATCTCTTAAATATCCCCTTCCCTCCTTCTCTTATACCTTAATTCTCTTCTTCTCACATATCTCTTCTTCTTCCAACTCTCTTCTCATATTTTTATATTCTTCTTTTCTTCTCTTAACTCTCGTCTTTTCTCCTCTTACGTCTCTCATTCTCTGAAATCTCCTCTTCGCTCTCACTTTCTCTCCCCTTCTGAACCTTACTCTCTCCTCCTCTTCTCCTCTTTTTTTTGTTCTTCTCTTAACTTTCCTCCTCTCTACTTTTCTCCTCCTCCCTTCCTCCTTATTCTCCTCTTCTCTTTTTCGATTTTTCTCTCAACTCTTTTCTTCTCCACTTCTCTTAACTCTTCTTTTCTCTTTTCATCTCTTTTTTTTGTTTTCCGCGGTTTGCCTCCTCTCTTAACTCTATTTCTCTCTCCTCTCTCAACTCTTTCCTTCTCCTCTCCTCTTCTTCTTCTTCTTTTCTCCTTCTCTTAATTTACTTCTTCTTTCACTTCCTTTTTTCCCCTTTCTTACCCTTCCCTCAACTCTCTTCCTCTCTTTACTCGCTTCTTTTCTTTTCTTCTTCTCCTCTTCTCTTCTATCTTAACTTCTTCTCACAACTCTCTTCCCTTCTTCTCTTAACTTTCTTTTTTGTTTGTTCTACGCTTCTTCTCTTCTCCTATTGTCGCTCTTCTGCTCTCCTTCTTTTCTTCTCGTAACTCTCTTCTTTCCTCCTTGACTCATTCTTATCTTCCCTTCTTCTCATCTTCTTTTCATTGCAACGCTCTTCCTCTTCTCCAGTCGAACTATTCGATTTAAAATCCATGTGTCCTGGTCAAAAGCTTTTTGTTTACTTTTGATGTCCTTGTAAGCACCGCTTTTTCATTTTTCAGTGAATAATTAAAATTCCGTCGGAATTAATAAAAACTAGCGCAGTGGCATCTATAATCCAGTATTCATTCATAAATGAAATATGCAGGTATTTCATAAATTTTAAACCGAAATTTCGAATTGCCAGTCAGGAGAGATAAATTTTGAGAAGAGCTTTAACGTCCGAAAAGAAGCCAAATTTGAAATTAAAACAAGAATTAAATGTTGGAAAAGTTTCCAAAACTTTCAGTTAGGAAAATCTGTTTTCGAAAAACAAACAACATATTTACGAGCAAAATGAAGGATCTCCAAGAAGAAAACTAAGTACCAATACCATACGCTATAGGAGCGGACAGTATCCAGGCAGGAAATTTTACCAATGCACGAACGGACGAAAATCACATATTACGAAACCGGTCTATCTTCGGTATCCTATTGCCACGAATTGAAGTTAAAGCATGAAATTTAGGAAATAAATCAATTTTCTTCAAACTATAAACGTCGAAAGTTATTTGAAATAGTATTCAGGGCAGTTCTACCGACAATTCAACCGGAATTGCTCAACTTGGTTGGCAGGATCGTATCTATACAAAGATTTCTATCTCGAACAAAACTTTGCCAGACCCAAAACTTTCTTCGGAAGCGACACTATCTTTCTCACTTCCTTGTTAATCTTCCCTAATCTCTCTCCTTTCCCTCACGTTTCGAAAACACGCTCGTGCTTCCTGTTTACAGCTAACATGAATGTAACACGCCTTTGTTTGAATAAGCTGCTTACGAGTTTCAAAGTTAGGTCAAAAGACTGTCTCGAATTTAGATATCACCTTCACTCTGACTATGAGCAAAATCTTCTAAGATTTTTTCTTTTCGCGTCTCATATCTGCTGAGATTAGTCTGCTCTGATTAGTTCATTGATTCAGCGATCCAAATTTTCCAGAAATCGACTGAAATCGAAATAGTTCTTATTTATATTTCGCCGCTGGATCCAAGTCTGTGATCACAATAATAATAAGAAAGCACGTATTTTTTCTACGTATTTTGCAAAAGAAAAACTACTTCGTTTGAGGTTAGAAT
This sequence comes from Neuroterus valhalla, assembly GCA_011762715.2. NCBI lineage: Eukaryota > Metazoa > Arthropoda > Insecta > Hymenoptera > Cynipidae > Neuroterus > Neuroterus valhalla. The sequence continues at coordinate 17,692 of WSXT02143904.1, forward strand.
GAAACGTGGCACTAATCGCGGAATCCCGACCACGCATGTGGATTCAGCGACCCAAAATTTCTAAGAAACGATTACTTTGATTGACGGGATTATAAACTTTTTTTGCGAGATCTCACGCTATTGTTCTTTGTACAGTCTCTCCCCCATCACAAAGTATTGGGCCCAGCGGACTAAGAGAGACAGTTCTTATGTTTTTTCGCCGCTGAATCCAAATCTCTACTCAAAATATTTGAAAAGCACGTGTTTTTCCTGCACGTTTTGCAATGCATAACAAGTAAAAAAACCACGCTTTTTGAGGTTAGAAGAAAACATGTCACTAATCGCGGAATTCCAACCACGGATACGGATTCAGCGACCTCAAATTTCTAGGAATTGACTATTCTGATTCGCGGACATATTAACTTTTTTTGAGAGATCTTATGCTTTTATTCCGTGTACTGTATCTCCCCCACCACGAAGTATTGGGCCCAGTGTACTAGAAGAGACAGTTCTTATGCTTTTTTTCGACGCCGAATCCAAATCTGTGATTAGAATAATAAAAAAGCGCGTTTTTTTTCATATTTTGCAATGCATAACAAGTAAAAAAACTCCTTTTTTTGAGATCAGAAGAAAACATGTCACTAACTTCGGAGTTCTGACTGCGAATGCGGATTCAGCGACCTAAAATTTCTAGAAACTGACTTTTTTGATTTGCGGAAATATAAACTGTTTTCGCGGGATCTTGCGCGGTTATTCTTTGCACAGTTTTCCCCCCACTATAAATTTTTGGGCCCATCAGACTAGAAGACACAATTCTCATGTATTTTTTGACCCTGAATCTAAATCTGCGAAAAGAATGATAAGAAGAGCATGTTTTTTCTCAATATTTTGCAATGAAAAGTAGTAAAAAAAACTACGTTGTTAAAGGTTAGAAGAAAACATGTTCCTAATTTCGAAATTCTGACCACGGATGCAGATTCAGCGACTTAAAATTTCTAAAAATATATTACTTTGATTGGCGTGAATGCAAACTTTTTTTTGCAAGATTTCACGTTGTTGTTCTTTGTATTGTTCCTGTCCCAACATAAAGTATTGGGCTCATCGGAATAGAAAAGACGATTCTTTCTTTTTTTGCCGCTGAATCCAAATCTGTGATCAGAATAATAAGGAAGCTCGTGTTTTTTCATATTTAGCAATCCTAAATAGGTAGAAAACTACTTTGCTTGAGGTTAGAAGAAAACGTGTCCCTAATCGCAGAATTCCGACCACGATTCCGGATCCAGCGACCCAAAATTCCTAGAAATCGACTACTTTCATTTGTGGGAATATGAACATTGTTTTCAAGATCTCACGCTATTGTTTTTTTTTACAGTCTCCCTCTACCACGAAGTATTGGGGCCAGCGTACTAGAAGAAAAAATTCGCATGTTTTTTTCGCCGCTGAATCCAAATTTGTGGTCAAAATAAGAAAAGAGCACGTGTTTTTTCTACATATTTTTCAATGCTATGCCAGTAAAAAAAACTATGTTTTTTGAGGTGAGGAGAAAGCATGTCACTAATCGCGGAATTTCAACCACGGAGGCGGATCCAGCGATCTAAAATTTCTAGAAATGGGCTACTTTGATTGGCGGCAATATAAACTTTTTCTTGCGAGACCTCATGCTATTGTTCTTTGAACTGTCTCTCCCCTTCCAGAAAGTTTTGGGCCCAGCGTAATAAAAGGGACAGTTCTTATGTATTTTTCACCGCTGAATCCATACTGCGGTCAAAATATCTCATAGCACGCATTATTTCTACATGTTTTGCCATGCTAAAGGAGTAAAAAACTACGTATTTTGTGGTTAGAAGCAAGCTACCAGGGATGCGGATTCAGCGATCTAAAATTTCTAGAAATAAGCCATTTCGATTGGCGGCAATATAAATTCCAAAAACAAAAATTTATAGTTTAAATTGTAACTCAAAGAGATTCTAGAGCTTATAGTCTTTTTTATTTGATCCCTCCAGGTTTTTATTATTTATTTCCCTGGTTTTTATTATCCTTTCAGAAATATCACTTGGTACCAATAATTTACAATTCCATTCAATTCAAGGCAAATTTCAAACGAGCACGCAATACATTTGCATTTTCACGATTATCCGAACGCGACAAATAATTTATGCAGGCCTGTATTTTATATTAAAAGTATAATCCTCTTGTCGATTTCATTTCACTGCTGGATAGAAGCACTGTAATTTGTTGATGCGATTTCACGACGAATTTTGCGGCAGAATTTAATTGGATCGTTTATAAATAAAAATTGGAAATATCCAGATTGGAAATCGAAATCTTTTCTAGTATCGTTTTTATGTGATAAAACATTTTATAATCTGATTCGCTCTACGTTAAAGGAAAATGGTACTAACAGAATCAATTCTTTTCTTGAGGAAAAAGTGCTAAATATTGCATTATAAATATATTGATGATGTTGCAGAATTTAACTCAAAAGCTTCCAAATCGTAATTTTCTGAATAACAGATAAATTTTAAATTCTACTTTCGACCCTAAATTATGAACGTTTAAAAAGGAGAATTTATTTCTTGCAAAAAACAAACAAATCCTCAATAAAATACATGAAATTCTCATTCAGATAGTTGAATTCACAAAAAAATACGAATCTCCAATGCAAAATTTCAATTGCCAAGAAACGCAGATGACTTTTAGTAATCAAGAATGGAATAGATAATATTTTATTGGAAGTTACTTATTTGCAACAAAAAAACCGAACTTTGACACCTTTCGATAGTCAATAAAATTTTTTTAATTCTTTGGAAATCAAAGAAAATTTTTCGAAATTTTTCGAAATTCCTCCTCTTTATGGAATTTTTGAAAATTTCAAATATCGTATAACTTTTCAAATTTTAATACAACTCAAAAATGTCGTGAGGATAGTTTGTAAGCAATTGCTTCACCTACCAGGAACACTATTGAAAGTTCCTTCAACTAAACAAAAAACTTTTATGAAATTTCCAAAATGCACTAATTTTTTTTTATTTCTGTTGAATCGATTTTTTTTATCTTCTTCTGACTCCTTGTGTGCCAAAACGTAAAGATTCGTTGAAGAATTGAGATTGAGAATTTTGACGGCCCCACTACAGTTTCAATCATGAGGATCTTATAATGATTCCTAATTTGGAAAATTTCCAAAATTTTTTAGTTTTGTTTTATTCGAAAAGTTTTATGAATATAGGTTTAATATCTTCTGAAATAACGATAATATCCAATGTAGTTTCTTATTCTGTGAAGAAAGTTATTTCCATTTGTTCGAAAATTTTGGAAAGAATTTTATAACTTTTTATATTCCCATCAAATTCAATAATCTCTCAGGAATAACTTGCCAGTTTTTTCGTCATTCATTAATACGAACAAAAAATGTCGACGGAAATTTTCTTGATGGTGAAAGAAATATAATTCCTATTTCTTGGAATTTTCAAAAATTTGAAAGTTGTATAACTTTTTCTTCTCGTCAAACTCAAAAATGTCGTCAGCATAACCTGTAAGTCTTTTCGTCATCTGCCAAGATCATTGTTTAAGATTCTCGTAAACTTCGTAAATAAGTTTGTTTGAAATCTCAAAAATAATTCAAATTTTGTGGATTCTTGTTGAAATGATATAATTTACAAAACCAGACTTTATTTTTGGTCTCCTAAAAACTGAATTGGAGGCAAATTCAATTTGTCAAATCTTTCAAAAGTTATTGTGGAACCAAAGATTGAGAATTCGGACGATTCAACTATTAGATTCTTATTATTAGGAATATCAAAATTCTTAATTTGGAAAATGTAAAAACTTTTTGAATATCGTTTTACTCAAAGAATTCAGTTTCGATATTTTTAATATCTCTTTATTGAACCAGAAATTCCGTTAAGTATTCGTTAATCTGTTAGGTAAATATATTTTCCTTTATATTAGAAAATTTGGAAAATTTTATAACTTTCAAAATTTTTATCGAATTCAAAAAGTTTTAAAAATGACTTGTGATTCTTCTTGTCAACTACCATAAACTTCAATAAATTTTTGAAAAACTTGAACGAAAAAATGTTTCTCAAATTCTGGAAATGCTCTAAATTTTACAATTTTGGTGACAATTGTTTGGGTAACGATGTTGACCGAAAAAATTCAGGTAAGAGACTGAATTCAGGTTTTGATTTTTATTATCAATAATAATAATTAAATATGTAATGGAGATTCATTTTTCATTAAAATTGAACTATTTGAAAAATTAATATTATGATATTTTTACATGTAAGGAATTGTTATTTTGATATACATATTAATAAATACAGTGAATCGATTGTAAACTGCAGATAAAAAATTTGAACATCACAACAACTTGGAAAATTCCTGAATAAAATAATTCCCGACAGTTGTTAATACTACCGAATTGGAAAATTCGCGTTGAAAAATTGTCGAATGCTAACAATTCAGGGAAAAATTTCAACAATGTAATTAATTAATCAATATTACAATAATTAAATATTTTGATAATTGAAATATTTTCTAACAACTTGGAATATTTCTTCCTTAATATTGTTTGAATTCTAAATAACATTTATAAAGAAATACTTTTGGATGAAAATTTTCTTTGAAAATGTGCACAACTTTTGAGGAAATACTATCTCTCTTGTAAATTATAAAAATCTATGCAACATTCAGCAAGAAGAATTTTTATTTACAGAAGCAGAATACTAAAAAATGATAGCTATCATAAATGTTTTGATGGCTGTATTTTTCTTAACAATCAAGAATATATTTTCTCATCCTTTTTTCTCAGTTACAAGAACACTTTTTTGTGTACAATGTACATTTGAAAAAAATTTACTCTAATGATATATATTCTTCTGCTATTGTTATTTCAAATTCAAACAATAATCAGAATTAATATAAATTGAAAGTCGTTGGGAAATATTTCATTCTGTGAAACTTTTTCCAACAGCTTTGAATAATTCATCTGATTGATTTCTTTGAGAAAGATTTTTCAAATTATTTTTATTATAAATTTAAAAATAATTCCCAGAGAAATAAACATCTCTATAATTTAAAAGAAAGACTGTGCATCGTTAAAATATTAAATTATTGTATCACCGATAAATAAATACTATTATTTGAAACATAATTTTTTTAATTCAGGAACTTCATAATTCGATCATTCATAGTGTCATTGATCAAAGTTTCTTTCATAATTATTGTTCGAATTCCCAATAACAACAATAGAAGAATATATTTTGGAATTGAATTTTTCTCCAAATGTACACTATATAGCGATCGATAAGAATGACTTGGAAAATTTCCGAATAATAGGTTTTCCGTCAGGAAATGACTAAATTGTGAAAAACCAGACACTTGGAAATTACAAAATTCCAATAATTGCCAAAATGTTTTCCAAGCAACAATAAAAGTTATTCATAAATGATACTTTTATTTAAGATTCTTCCTAATAGCATTTTTTAAAACAATTTGAATGCATATTTTTTTCCCTTATTATTGTTTTGATTCTAATTCTCAAGTTACAAGAACAATAATTCTTCTCAAAGACTGCACATTTTTTCTGAAAATTTGAAATCAAAAAATATATTTTTTCATTATTGTTATTTCAAATTTGAGTAATAGTTGGAGGAGCTATACGTTAGAAATTGTTTTCAAACATTGAATCGATCAAAATATCAAATGACTATATTAAAAATAAATATTATCGATTAGAATCAATTCTTTCAATTTTAGAATTCGAGAATTTCCTATTCCGAATATTCCCTTTGCAGGAAATTTTACAGTGGCAGGATTTTCATTTTTCAGGACTTGTCTGTCGTCTCCTTGCTTAAAGGGGGGGGGGGGGGGGGGGTC
>WSXT02143905.1:0-10418 GCA_011762715.2 Neuroterus valhalla
TGTATTACTGCACATAGAAAGCATTGTGCCACGGTACAAGTTTGGGGTGCAGCGCAACCCCATGTTTCCGTTAGAGGCTGAGTAATCTCACGTTTCCGTTCTAGGGTTAATATAACGATAAAAATGATATTGTGTACCGCCAATCGCTATGATGCATACACACAAAAACACGTTCTCCGTATCTGAGGATAACTGCGTCGAGTTCAGAACGTTTTGTTCATGCCTCCCACCTACTATCTGTCCAAAAATTTTAGAGTCATTCGATTTTTCTTCAGATTTTAGTAAAAACCTCAGCAGCAAAACATTCTAAAAACATGGGATCAAATACCTTTTTGGATATGGAGGTTTCCCCTATACTTATGCGAAGTTTGAGAAGTTTTAGATAATAATCAGTAGTATCAATAAGCAAAAGTTTGCGCTGAAATGTTAAAATAGTTATTTTCTTCCGCGGAAAATACAAAGGGCTTTCCGATTATTTTCGCTTTGAAGGCACAGCAGGAGGCCCGGATGACCGGTGGGGGCCTGAGTGTAATCGGGAAGCCCTTTGTATTTTTCACAAGAGAAAATAACTATTTAAACATTTTAGCGCAAATTTTTGCTTATTGATACTGCATACGAAATTTCCAGAAGTTAACGGCCATGTCACGCTCAAAAAACCAGTTCCCGTATGATCACTGAAGTTAAGCAGCGTTGGGCGCGATTAGTACTTGGATGGGTGACTGTCCGGGAATATTGCGTGCTGTTGGCATGTTGGCGGGAGACTGGTGTCCTCCCGTGTATTCAACTCAACCAAATACAACTCTTAACGAGTTACGCTCACCCCGAAACGGATTATGGCTTAATGGTACGAAAAAAGATGTATAATTTGCTTCAAGAATGGTCTCCGTATGTTGCTTGGTTTCAGAGATAACACGTCACGATTCTTTTGTTGATAAAATAATAACAAATTACTGTTTTGAGTACCTAATTGAACCATTGTACACAGGAAGAATTGGAAAAACTCATGCATGTTCCTCCGATTTTTCGTAGCTTTTTTACAGAGGGTAATAACCATTCAAAGTTGAGTACACTGAAATGATCGTAAGATAATGGCTTTTTCAACAATCAACTCACCAGGAAGTATTTGCTTATTATCTGGAACTTTTAAAACTTCGCATGAGTGTAGGGGAAACCTCCATCTCTAAAATATATTTTGTGACATTTTTTTAGAATATTCAGCTCCTGAGATTTTTACTAAAATCTGAAGAAAAATCGGGGGCTCTGAACTTTTTGGACAGATAGTAAGTTCGGGGCATTAAGAAGTGCCTAATCTTAGGTGTGAGCGGTTTAATCGACCATTCGGTGTATTCGGGGTTCGAGCCTGACATATGCACCCTTCAGCCTAAATGTGCATTACTTTCAGACTATTGAAGTCGATACCGATCGCTATCTGTGCCAACGGACTAGCTACCGGAAGGTTCTGAGGCGCTTATTCTGATTTATAAGTACTAAAGATTTCAACAAGTTGTAGTCGTCACTAAAGTATCATGAAACTGGAGATTATGGTTAGGGTTCTAATGACTCAAATTGTTATGAAATAATCAGGGATTCCATCTGCCTTGTTAAAAGAAAGATTGTCTTCTGGGTGACTCTTTATGTCATTTTTGCCTTTAGAGCCGTCAGTAACTTTTGAGCATTAGGCTGGAAAATTGATTTGGAAATGATATTTTACTTATACGTTTGTAAAATAATTTGTCAAAAACGCAACATAACGATTACCTTTTGAGCCCTTTTTGATATAAGGCCTTTTTTGTAATATTTTGGGACATCAAGCTAAGAAAGCCTTACGTACGTATATTAATTTTTTTCTTTCTCACTTTATTTTTTTATTTCGTTTTATAAAGTCCTTCCAGTCAAAATGATACCTTTTTAAAAAAGGCCTAGTCGCTGTTGCTGTTTACGAATTTGGAAAAATAAATTTAAATAAAAACTAAGAAAAAAATCAAAATTAATGTACCTACGTAAGGATTTTCGGGCTAGTTGTTCGAAAATGATACAAAAAAGGACTTATTTAAAAAAGGGCCTAACAGGTAATTGTTATGCTGCGTTTTTAACAAATAATTTTACATACATAGAAGAAAGATACCATTTCCAAATCTCTCTCGCATCAACTTGCTGGCCTAATTTACAAAAGTAACATCAATTGGGCCCTATCTCAAAAAAGAGTCCGATGGGTAATAGTGAGCTTGAGTTTCTTATAAATTATTCCACGAAGAAGTGAGAAAGAAATCACATTCGAAACCATCACATAAGTTATTGCTGGGTATAAAGCCAAAAATTACATAAAAGGGCTTTCTTACAGAAATGGCTCGTTGAAATATTTTGGTATATAGATTTCAAATGTTTCGGAAAGGTACCCGAAACATATCTCGACATTTCGTTTAACGAGGGTTGCCTGGATAAATTTCAAGCCACCCCTAGTCTTGACCCTAGTTTGTTATTGACGTTATTACAGTTATGTGATGATGGAGTAACACTCTCGATTTTGCGAATTAACTGCGGATAAAATATTATGGAACTGTTCAAGGTATACATAGCCTCTATTACTACGATCTGGTACAAGCGATTCGCAATCTTAATGTCAGAGCGAAAATCTCCCTCAACAAGGTAAATAAAATCTATCAGTCGAGCGTGTAGAAACCTGAGAGTGAATTTTGTTGCAAGTAGAATCTCAACGGTGTTTCCCGAACCCTGATCTAGGGTTAGATGAACCCCCTGCATGGGGTTCTTACTGATAGCTCCTGTTTCCAATATAAGCCATGGTCTTAAGATATAAATGGCGTGTTAATTGCATTACGTGAAACAAGGGCCCTCTTTTCGTTGGGAATATGCAAGCGGATATCTCGGTTTCAAAACCTTTGCGCTAAGTAAAGATAAAATGCACGCTGTCCCGGCTTGGCATGTAAATACAGTCAGCTGACTCAAGAGGAGAACATACACGTATTTATTACCTAAACTCGGCACGCGTGTGTGACGTCTTCCACTATCCAGGATATAATACAAATCAGTGGTCCTAAAATACACCATGTGAAATGATAGTCTGCTTTGCATGCATGCAGGCCACCTGCGTGTATAGAGTTGTGGTCTAATATTATAAGATGCAAATAACACATCTTGCAATGTCTATGCAGACTATGGCGTATGATCAGCAAAGCTGGCGAAAGTCCTGTACTCCAATTGTCGGGGACTCAGAACCCCAACTGGGTAGCATGAACACTACCTAAGGTACTTCCCGTTGTAGGTAGCTGGTACCGTTAAACGGGTGTCCCATTCACACTTTTTTTTACTGTGTGCATGAGTTTAAAGTACTACAACTCTTTGGAAAAATCGCTCCATAATAAAATACCTGAAAACCTGTAGTGTTTGGTGATGCTTGTTAATATTACAACTGTTATATGTCGATTTTCATCTGATACTAGAGTCTACAGTTCTCCGTTTCAAAGGGAAGTGACGTTATGCATGGATGCAAAAACTTTGAGAAAGTCCGTTCTACAATAGGCTTGAGGTTGGTTCGACGTCAGGCCAACGCAATTTATGAATTGGATTCTGTGTGCATTATAATTCTTCCGCATGTCAGCATGTGTCTCCAGCATTCTTCCTAGATTTTCAAGAGGTGGGACGTTGCAGATTTTGCAACGCACAAGGGGCGTTTCTAAACCTAACTCCCCGACTCACTCCACTCACATTCTTATAGTTAAATTTTAGACTAGTTCGTTCGATTTGTTTTTTCTTGATATGTGATACTCCTCGGCATCAACATCGTCCATGGACAGCTATGGATGTCGAGACTTGACGGACTCCATATCATTTATCTTAAGTACTACTTGCAGACGAGTGGACATAACATTTTAAAAACTACGCCATTACCTGCCATGTTTTATTGTCACCAACCTAAGATCCATAATCTCTCCAGTCCAATCATCATGGAGATGCCGAAAGCCCGAATTGCTTGTGGAGAGCTTCGAAGTTCTACAGACTTCTTCACCTGGCGGAGAGCTCCACAAAGATGCTGTATATGAGAAGATTCCGTCTGTATGAACAACGATTTTAACTCAAATTGCTAAAAGTCGAGCAAATAATTATTATATTTGAATTCAAATGGGTCGGCGGTAGAAGTGCTCCCAAACTCTCTCCACCAATCTTAGTCGCACGTTCCTTACGCAGCCGATTAGAAGTTACCAGGGTTGCAACTTATCAGGACCACACATTGAGTTCGAGCAGAATATCGAAATGTCGTGCGAAATTTCAGATGGAGACTCGCTCTTTTTTCATCACGTACTCTGAGGTGCGAAATTCGTTAGCTTCTCAACGCTATACATTTGTTACAACAACCTGGACTTTGACCTGATATCCCAGGTGCGGAAAATCTGATCCTCTATTGGTTGTTGCCACCGAGGGGCTTCGCACTCTGAAATCTTCGTCGAATGGGAAAGCATTGTAGAGCGTCACGAACTCTAGGATTCGACTTAGGCGCAGATGGGCTCTGCGCATGCGTATATGCCCGCGCCCGATAGATCAGCTGTGAATACAAGGTAAAGCGTTAACGTTCGAAATCAAATGAATTCGTGAGAAATCGTCGATCAATGTTTCGACTATTCAAATGGATTTCAGAGTGCGAAGCCCCTCGGTTGCCCCTTCTTGACCAAGAAAGTCCTAAATTTATGATTGTCGTTGGCCCAAAATCCTACAGTCTTTGTGTTACCTGAAATTTATGATTAATAATTGCCCTATTGAATTTGTGTATGTCGTACTCCAAAACTGAATCCCCATAGTTACCATATTTCCATGAGTCTCTTGAATCATAAAAAAACTTATGCAAGTTAAGGAGGAACAATCAAATTATTTTCTATGCGATTTTTGTGAATCATAAAGCAAAGAAATATTTTTCCTGCTTCAACAAATTTGCGTTCAACAAGCGATTCCGATGTTTTCATACACTATTTCAAAGTAATGTCAAATTTTTGGTGAGAATACATGTAAGAACATCAAGATTGGTTGCAACAGGAACACCTTCAAAGCTGGGGAAATGTATTTGTACGATTTTGTACCATTTTTTATTACCTGTAAAACATAGATCTTCAAATGGAAATTACACTCTGAATAGCTTTATAATTCGACATTTTTTTCACAATCAAAGTTTTTTAAGCGCGTTTGTTGCATCATAGTAAGTAAACCTGTACAGCGAAAACTTCTTCAATGGAGAAATGGTAACACAACATAAATATACGGTAATAATGAAATTTTAGTTGAACAGCCACCGCAGGATCCTCCTGGGAGCAACTGTCATTCAAAGAAATGACACGTGCTTCCAGTATAAACACAGTGAACTACACATATGGCCACTTCTTACGACACACTTCTTAGGATCTCTACCGTTCGCGATGATGTGGGCAGTGCTCAGGGTAATTCGTTTGTAAAGGCATTGGAGAGTGAGAACTCCGCTTCTGCTTTTACGGAGTGCGATCTATAGGTGCACAACGGACGAGTTGATATGTAAGCTGTCTTTTATAAGCATTATCCTGCGCCTTGTGATATCGGGGGCCTCAAGCTCGTTGTTCGTCAATGGATCCACTCAGACGAATAGAGCAGGATCAGGATAGCAAGCATGTTAGTCGCGAGCATCTTTTTCAACTGCGACAGGTTGGACGACCTAATCCATCGCAGAAGGTAAATGTATCTGTTTCGGAGAACCCGCTTTACTGATGTTAAATCGTGAATGTGGCTCTCAAGGACGCCTGGGTATTTGTAGGTCTCTCCATTGCCAACGTGTCTAATAGCAGTTCCGTCCACAAGCTCAGGGTCATTATCTACACCCACAATTTGTCCATGCTGAAGACGAATCTTGGCATACATGTCCAATCCAAAGTCCATACCGACCTCTCGTGTGTACCCCTCGAAGATTCTTCAAGCATTCTTGAGACGCTCTTTTTCCAAAGCATACATCTTAATGTCATTCATATATAATAATTATATGAGTGACCTGATGCTCATGATCCTTGGTCATTCAAAGAGATACCCACGAGAGCCGCGGAGTGCGAGGAAGAATGGCAATAGTGTGATTCAGGAGAGAATAAGGCTCATTGTGGCACTCACAAAGACGTCGCTCTGAAAAACGACATTGTTAGTTGTCACACGATGTTTTTCAGGGGAAATGAGAAATCAGGTTTTCCAGAGGGAAACTATTCTATCTATGTATCCCACTATTTGTGGTTGAACTTTGAAGCTTCCCAACATACAGATGATGAGTACATAAGAAGTTGAATCAAATGCTTTGTGGTTATCAATCCAGGCCATTGAAAGATTGTGTATGCGATGTGCAGCGTCTTAGCAGACACTTCTACCGATAAGCAGGTTCTGTTGACAGCCTACTGCGCCTCTTCTCGATCTACGTTGTGCGCGGATCTTTTTCTAGATGGATCCAGTCATGCGAAAAATCCTGTCATTCAGGATAGATGTGGATATCTTATACAGATTGTCCAAACAAATTATTGGTCTTTATTTTTTGGATTTAACAAGTCGCCTTTCTTTGGTAGGAGATCATTGCATCCTAATCATAGCCACTCTGGAATAGGCATCTCTGATTTCAAATATGAGGTAAAGATCCGAGCGAGATGTTGGTATGTAAAAGTGAACTCCTCTCTTAAAAAGTTCCTAATACTATCTGGCCTGGCAAAGGAGAAGTTTTTCGTCCCCTCGATGCTTCCTTTACCTTCCCGGAAGTGATTGGTGGGGATTCCCCGTCGGATGTTATGAGGTTGTCGCACAGCTCCTTGAAACGCATGATGTCTTTGATGCTTCATCTAATGAGTGTTGAACTTCGGAAATCTTCTTCCATAATATCTTGACTTCCCCAGACTTGTGTAAGTTTTTGACAGAAACAGGGGAATCGCTAAAGAGGCGCGATAGTTCAACGAGATCAAACATGAAAGTGCGGCTTCAGGTTGTGTTGTTCTCATACATAATATCTACGATGTCTATGATTGGCGAGAGAGCGTTGCCATGGAGACTGGTCAATCCTGATGGGTCAATCAAGTCTCTTTCGAAAAATCTGGGAGGACGGAAGGCCAAATCAAATCATTGTTCTATCTGTCATTCCTATTGATTTCATTAGGGTGTATCAAGATTTAATTGCTTTTCTATGACTTTTAAGAAGAATTGGGTTTGTTTTTGCAATAACGGTTTCGCTGTTTCGACATGATGCTCAGCTAGTGCTGATTGCGTGAAATGTTTATGCTTCATCAGAAAGACATCTTAGTATCTTTTGACTCAGTATCTCCTTGACAAAAATAGAAATCTCGGATACAATCGATATCGATAACTAGAATCATCAACCAATCCAAGCTTAAACCCTGATTTTGATGCCTCAACGTTAGCGATACTTTCGTTGTCTGGAGACATGAAATAGATGAACTTCACAAGTTTTCTAATTTCATCAATCTTTTACACCCTCATTAGGCTTTCGGCACGGTTGTTCACGCCCAAACTTGGGGTTTTTTTCTTTCGGGACCATTCTTAGAAGTAACAACGCGTTCGGTGACTATGTCATGTGCTCTCCGGTTCGAATAAGAAAAAAACATACAGAACCATACCAAATATATACATATAATATTTAGACAACTTATGTTCCAACATAAATCGACTCACCAACCTCATGCATAACCAGCATTTTTGCATTAATATGGGCCATCCTCAAGTAATAAGCCAACTATTAACGTTAGGTACGAAATCTTACCATATTTTTTACTCGTTCTGTCACATTCATATAATATGGTAAAAGTTTTCTGAAACGATTTTGCCGTGTAAACATGATAACAGTTAGATCGTTATAACTGAGTAAACTTGACACCTATTTTAGGAACCGTGTGTCATTTCCTGTAGATAAAAATACTCCACAGAAACATTAACCGATCATTACTATGTTAACTATTCTTCAGCATTTTTTCATACATACACTATTCTGAACACTTTCTCTTGTAATTTAGAAACCCGGATAATTTATGGTATCGCAAAGACGCTGGATTTGCAAAATCAACTGTACGAAATCCTTTCCATCAGGTTCGCATCAAACAGGCTCAATTTTGTCTTTGAAGATTACTCGACCCACTGGTAGCTATTCTCTTTTAAAGATAATCATGAAGAAGCAACAGCAATATATTTAAAACGGTACATGTTCTTTTCAATGGACTTCTAATCACATTTTCAATTGTACCAATCAGTGGTCGATGACATTAGTTGTCAAGTCGAGTTTGAAACACACACTTGAAAAACGCGCCACTACTACTACAATACCATCATGGGCAATTATTGCGCTGGGCTGCGGAAACCCCTCAATACAATGGCGGTGACGGAGTTTCACCGTAATTATCTGTCCGAAATCTGCCTCCGCGATCCACTTCCTGTGGGGTTTACAGTCATTGCGGCAGTGGACAATGCCCAATTGCCGCCATCACATGAGGAGAATAAGCATGAAAAAAAAGAGACAGAAACAGTGGGAAGAGCGAAAGAAGAAGAAGAAAACGACGCGTTCCTGATATCGTAACTCGGAGATCTAGTTCGCGGAAGTAGGTAGGTACACGCGCAAAAAATGGATGCATGCGTTAGCATTGACGAACGGTGTGCGGGAGCCCCCCTCGGAGTATATCTAGAAGGAGGATACGATGGCTCGTGGCGTTATGCTTCGCAAACTGTTATGCTTCTCGGGCACCACCGGACCATAAGCGAGGATACTTCACTCGACTCGAGCGAAACTACTTCCACTCAATGCTTCTCGCTTATTAAGGGTGTTTGAACTATATATATATACATATATATATATATATAATTTTTAATAATATTAATATAATATAAGTTAATTTGTGTATTCATTTATTCATTTACTAGCATCCAGATTATAACTAAATGAACATTCACACAATTTTTCATTTAGATTATGAAAACTTATTCGCTGTAAAGGTATCATGGAGCCGAAAACATCTCCTTGTCATCGAATGTGAAAATTGGAATTCTGAAGATGTGCGAAATTGATGTTTTACACAAACCGATTCTTTGCACAGGCAATCCTTATTGTTTTACTATTAGGGTAGTGGCAAAAGTCTCATGGCCTGAAAATCACCTCTCTCAGACACTTACTGAAATAAAATTTTCAGCGATGTGCGTGAGTCAAAATTTTCAAAACCGACTCCAGCTAAAATTGAATAGGAAATTATTCATATCATGCTTTATTTTCAGAACACGTTGCTGATGCAATTACATTTATTAAATCGGTTTATTAGAAGCTATACTAAACTGAGTGGATGCATACATATGCAGATAGCAGTCATCATAGGGTCATTCCATGTCCTCAAGCCACACAAGGGTTTTACTGGCCCTTCACTTGATTTTATCGTGCATGCGTGGTCACTCATCTTACGCTGCCGCCGCCGGTGCCGTGCAGTATAGTCTACTGACCTGTCTGAAAACAGACCCTATTATTCGTTACTTTTCTATGTTTGTGAAAAATACAGTACAATACTTTACTTCATATATACTATCTAGCACGCATCTATTACGTATCTATACGTAACTGTTGTAACGTACGTTAGGTATGTTTCTGCTCAAAATAGCCATCAATCTGATGACTCACAGATCCAGTATTGATTTGTGAAGTAATTTAATTCTGCGGAATCGACCTGTTGACATTGACACTATTTATTTTATCTGCAAACTAAATTCATAATAAATTAACTTTTTTATATTAAATTATACTATTGAAATTTTTAATGGATATTGACAAAGAGTTTTTCATCTTATTTATTGAATAATAATAATTATTATTAATATATATATATATATATATATCATTATTCAATTTATTTATCAATGTTGAATGACAACAAATTATAAGAAATCATAAAATTGTTGATGGATTTGCTTACAATTTTCTATGCTATGTACTCAATCCTGTAAGACTCACATTGGGATCTGAAATCTTGAATGCACCGGTGCGAACTCCTGAAACCCATGGATGTAGAAATTTATTCTTACCTTCATGGCAATACCATATGCAATTTTAGGGAGTATTGTAATTTATACTTACAAAATATCTTACAATGGTTATTTATGGTTTCAATAAACCGACGTCAGTGGCTGGGTGGTGATTCTCGACTCGGCGGGATCTCGAATGTCAAGCATGAACGGGTGTGGTTAGCGCTCGGATAGGTGAAAATTCGGGATTCGCGCTTAGTCGTGTTTTCACTACATTCAACTACTGTCGATCGGGATATTTAACACAGGGGATTGGTGTAGGCATTCGATTCCTCAAATATTTGCACTAACTTTGATCAAAATAATATCAACTGCCAGGCCCGTAGCCAAAAATTTGTTGGGGGGGGGGGGGCTCG
>WSXT02143916.1:0-10418 GCA_011762715.2 Neuroterus valhalla
TACTTCTTCTTCTGTTTTGCCTTGAAGAGGATCTGGATTCAGGTCGAAACATGTCGGCATCAAATGAATTATTATTTTTTTAACATCAAAAAACGGTATAGGCCTAAAAAAAATGTATTATAATATCAACCGTCATACACATATGACACAATCCACTACGTCCACGTCGTTGTTCCTGGGTAACGCTCAAAGTAAAGAAACTTATTGAAACTTTTGCAAAAACATACCTGAAAAATCGCTGTTTTTGTCGATTTTAGGTTATAAGATAAAATACTACATAAGATAAAATCGAATCTTCCTTAGGTTCACGAAAATTTAATTAACTTCAATTTCTGTTTGAATGAACTTGAAGAGGTGTGCTCTGAACTGGGGGAATATTAATAGAAATAATTGAAGCTCTAATTCTTCAGAGTTTTTCTCTACAAAAGTTTGTTTAAAATTCTAATTTTTTGCCTAAAATTTATCATTCGTCGATGATATATGAAAAATATATGAATATACCCAGAACTTTCTATAGCAACAAAAAGAAGGCTTTATTAAAATGAGAATCGTAGAAAATATTAGATGTGGAGAGTAGGAAGCTATTGTGTGACACTCTTAATCTTATAAAAACAAGAAGAAGGTGGTGTTGTAGAATTCGAAGCCTCATTGAGCCTTTTGATTGTTTTACTGAAGTTGTGAAAGATGAGATTTTTCCTTGAACCAGCCCTGGTAGCGCGTACAAACTCCCTGCCTCTTGCGGCTTATAAAATCATTAGTTTACCTTCAAAATGATCTTACTTAAACGCTGAGGACTTATATATATAGAAAACAGCTTGCACGCAGTGAATCAACCAAAAAAATTTACGGAATTCACCAAAATCAATTCAAAATTAGCTGATATTCGAGTTCATCATCGAACACTGCATTCAGCGAAAATGAAGATCATCATTCTTCTATCAATCTGCCGGATTTCCGTTGCTTCAACCAGTGAGTGAGAATAATGTAACAATAATTTCAATAAAAGATGGAATCGGTCCTTGAATTATGTAGGTACAGCATTTTTAGTTCACTGTCACCATACCTCGAATGCCCCCTCAATCTTCCTAAACTCAATACATTTTTTCCTTTGAAATTTCCATATTTTTATTGTGTCTACCCTGCTACCATTACTCTGAAACTTTTTTCTCTTTTGACAAAAAAATTAGGTCAGATGCACCAAGGACCTCGATTTGAACAAAAACCAGCTCAACCTCTACCTCAGACTTTTTCTTCAACTACTAAAATCCGTTTTTCTATTCAAACGCCAGAAAATGGAATTTACTTTGGAACTCTCCAAAAATATGGCCATGCTGTTCCACAATGGGTTGGGAAACCAAACATAAAACCAAATAATCCACATGAGCGTGCTTTCATAAGAACACCCAATGGCGATACATGGATTGCAAATGTCAAAATTTTAGAACCTGAGCATTTCTTGGTGCCATATGTTTGGAAACATCGCTGTTTTATAATGGACGAAAATGCCCATCTCTTTGTAGCAAAGCTTGACCCCCTCTCTTCAGCCGCAGTGCAGACTTCAAGTCCCATGCACGTTGAGGTACGAATGCCAGGTGAAAATGACCTTCTTTATGCGGGTAGCTTCCAGCCTTACCGAGGTCCTGCCATTCCCTGGCTTTTGTGAAAATTTCTAACCAACAAATTCCTTCAACGTCATCAGAAGAGATATTGCAGTCACATGGGTACCCATGGAAAATCCCAAAGTGAATAACAAATTGCTTCGCTGGTAACAGGTCCAACATGGAAAGTCTCACGACCAATTTCAATCAATGCAAAATCGAAAAGAAGCAGAATTCTCTATCGAATGTACTGTAACCTATTGATAATAAATATAAGGACAACAGACTACAGACGATTTTGACGTAAAACCAATACCTTTTCATTCAGGATAATAATGTAAAAAGAGACGAAAGATAGAAAAAAGAAGAAAAAGGGGATTTGGTGATTGCTCTCTTCCTTCCTTTTATGTTTCCTTCTTTTTCTTTACGCTTCGTTAATAATAAGTATATTTTCGAAGTTGCTTGTCCATATTTGGTGAAATTCTGTTACTTACTTGTGTTTATAGAAAAGTATTGATTAAGCCTGCTGATAATCGAATTAAATGCCCCAAATATTACATCTGCAGATTTTTCTGGTATATATCAATCTACAATACTGGTCCGCAAGGTTTTGTTGTAGTCAAGTTAGGGGTCTCTCCCAAAGTAACTTGTTCCGAAGAATCCGAACTCAGAATATGCCTATCACGAAAGGATTTCAAGAGATTTGAGGTTATATACTCGGAAAATAGGGTATTTCTTTACTTTTGAGGTTATGTACGCACAAATTCGCACCTGGAGGTCTTGGTGGTCCCTGAATAAGAATTTGCAGTTAGAAAAGCGACATCTTCATTACCAATATGGCGGATTAAAATTTACGAAATCAAAGGATTTCGATCTTAAAGGGCTTCTATTCGAAGGTTTCATGATCGCTGGTTATGAATATGAGGTCGCAAGACTATTACAGTAGACTCTGTAACAGTTCTAGTTTCCGGGGCTGTAGGAGAAGCGAACGGGAAGCGTCAGATTTCCCCCACTCGTACTTTACTCGCGCGCACGTGTAAGTCCGTGTTCGATCATCGACTCATAAACTGGACCGCTCATGTCCACTGCGCAACCATTTTGGTGTAGAAAAGGAGGGACACAGGATGCATCCTCGGTTGTCTCCGTCTCGCTTTTTCTGATTGGCTTCTGGTTTTGGCTTAGGCCTGTATGAGTAGTTAGCGGGAACCTTAAAGAGGAATCAGCCTCGGTTTTGACGGCCCAAGCTCGTTTCAAGTTTTCGATATAAATAAGCCGAATAACGGAAAATAATGGTTTTTGTGTGCTTTGTTTGTCAAACGCGAAGCGACGTGGGCGACGGGCGTTCATTTCATAGTTGATTATATTATTATACTTCTGACTTGACGTTATAACCTACAAAAACAATCATTTACAGCATCGACGCGTAATATTTATATGTTGATGATTAATTTTAAAATTGATATTATGTATTACATAAATATAATAAATAATATTTGTTTCGGAATAAAACTACGAAATAAAGAACTTGGACAAAATTGAGGTCATAAATATTAAAGTCTGCATTCATGAATTTAATAAATCCATTAAATTCAGCTGAATGGGATTTGAATGAAATTCATTCAGATTGAATCAGATAAAATTGATTTGATTGTTGGTTGAATTAGATTGTTTTTATTTAAAATAAAAAAAATTTATGTATCAACCATTACATTTTCGATTAAAAATGTATATTTTTAGGTCAAAAATTCAACTCTTTGGTTAAAAGTTAAACTACTTTCTGAAAAATTCAATTCTTGCATTGGACATCGATAATTTTAGTAGAAAATTCGAAATTAAAATTTCACTGAATGAATCCAGCTTTTTTGTTTAAAAAATTTTTTTTAACATTGGTAAAAGAACAAAAATAATTTACTTGAAACAATACAATACTATTTAAAATATGATTTTCTCGGATATTTATTTATTATTTGTTCACAACTGAGAATGTAAAGCAAAGTTAAACATTCCAGAAAAAACCACAACTTTCTAGCACTTATCTCAGAGAAAATGACCATGAACAATAATAAATTCTTTAAAAAGGCATGTTTGTTAAAACGCATTAATTATTACCTCACTAAGTAAGAAGTTGATGAAAAGCTTGATAGTTTAGAAAAAAACCGCAACTTTTTAGCGCTCGTCTAAGAGAAGATAGGTATTAACATTATTAATTCGTTTAAAAATTATTTTTGTTAAATTGAATTAGGTATTAACTGAATTCAAGTGAAAAGTGGGCAAAAAGTTTAGAATTTCAGAAAAACCCATAAGTTTCCATCATTAGGCAAAGAAAATATTCAAAACGATGACGATAAATTGTTTAAATAATTTGTTTTTTAACATGAACTATTCTTACATTACTCTAATTGAAAGAAGAAAAAACATTTTTAATTTCAGGAAAAAACCGCAACCATGTAGTAATAATCTGGGAGAAGATAGCTATAAACATTCACAATTTGTTTAAACAATTATTTTTGCCTAATTAAATGAAATAATTACCCACTTTAAGTGAAAAGTGGACAAGGAGTTGTAAATTTCAGAAAAAACCGCAACTTTGTAGCATTATTCTAAGATAGTATTGTTATAATTATTAACAAATTGTTCAAACAATTTTTTTTTAAGTTTATTTGATTAGTACCTTGCTCTAACTGAAAAGATGAAAATAAGTTGAAAAATTCAGAAAAAACCTTGACTTTCTAACCCTTGTCTGAGAGAAATTTGCTAAAAACAATAATAAATTGTTTAAAAAATTCGAATAAAAATCTAATTATCAACGGAAAGTAGTATTTTATGTATATGAAATAATCTGCGTTAAAAAAACCGCGAAAAAATCATAATTAGCGGCAAAAACTCAAAAACCCATTTTTGCACTTATGGGGGTTTTTCGGGACCCTATAAAACAGACTTATGGGGATGATATTTGAAAAGTAAGAATTTTATTTGCATTCTGTGACCAATTCTAGAGAGAAATAATGAATTCCAAACTCGATTCATCTAATATTGAGATTTCTGAATAAAATTTACAAAAACGTCTCTTTTTCTTATAGGAAATACGTGTTGAACTTCACGGAGCTTGCGGCACCTCTAATTTTTTTTTCTTCAAAACAAAAAAATCGCATTTATTTTTTTGTGGATTCGAAGAAATTTCCGGGCGTTTTGCATCAAAATTCGAAACAAAAATTTTGTGATGCATATTTGGACCACCCTAATGCTCATACCGTTGTTCATATGAATGTTGGAACTAAAAATGTATGTATCTTTGTGAGAAAAAAATCGTTGGTGACTTTTCAATAGCCTATTTTGAAGGGGCAAAGTGACATTTCAATGATGACGTTTTGAAACAAGACCAAAAAAATTTCGAGCGCCCAGTACATAACCTCAATTGTAGTAAGAAACCCCCTATTTTCCGAGTATATAACTTCAAATATCTCAGAATCCTGACGTGATGGACAATATCTGTAGACCTGTGTAATTTGGTGATTTTTCAATGAACGGTGAGAGATTTGGTTCCAGCAGTTGATTATGGGGGTTTGTGATCCGTCTTTTTTCAATTCCAGTATTTGTTGCGATTTGTACAAAGATGACTGGATGCGTAGATTTGACAATTGATTGAGGTATAAATTCAATTCGAACACTTTATTACTGAGCTTGAAATTATTATTATTAAACACTGCAATATACATAAACCGGATTTTTGTTGAGATCGCAAACAGCGACGAGGACTGTTCTGTAGGACAAAAGCGACCAATGAAACGGGCAAGAGCTTTTGTATAAAACTAAAAATTAAATGCTCTGGTTACATTGTGATTCAATTCTCCATTTGTTTGGCACGTAACCTAATAAGAAAAATGCAAACCAAGTGACTTGTGATAATGCGAGTACATCATTATTGTCTCAAACTGGTCAGTCGTCTATAAAATTGCTGATCGCTTTATCTTATGCTCTTTCAGGTTAGAGAAGCTCGCTACAGAATATTATTTTCGAAAATAGCACGATTAATTTTTTGATGATACGGGACTGATTCATGAGTGTCGAGGTATCTAACCTTTCCACGTGTAATGTTCGTGCCACCATGACGAGTGTCTATTTCGTTCACGGATAAATATATTTTTGACATATCGGGAAGATTTATAATTCCATTCAATAAATATCTATTTGAAAATCAGAGGTATTATGATTATGGAAAAACTTTTTTTAATGCTTGGTTTATTTCATATCAAACGCTTCTGGACATGAACTGTTTCGACATAAAAATCTTTTGAAGCAAATTATGTGAAATTTAAATTGATCGTAATCTGACGATTTCACATTTAACTGGTTAAATTTATGTAGGAATATGCGAATAGACCTTCGAGACTATTATTCAAGTTTTCCTCCTCAGTGTTTGAAAAATGTTTGATAAGAAGCCGTGTCGGAAAGGTATTATGATCATCTTCTACGCATCACTGAATAAATCTGTGGCAGGCAGGAAAGACCTTCAGAAACGTAAAGAAGGCGGAACTTATATCTAAAAATTTGTATTCCGATTTCAAAACCTGACTATTTATTCAAGCAATAAACCTTTCCGGGGAAATGAAACAACTTGAAGGATGTGAGATGTAACAAAAATCTTCAAATCAATTCAGAACTCTATAGTTTTATTAAAAACACGTTGTACAAACAGCAATCGTGGTGGATAAAAAATATTGTTAGAAAAACGCGATTGTATAACATCAACCTTCTCGAAACAATAAAAAGATTACATTGTAAAATTCCAAGCGCCATTTAGCCTTCTGATAGACACACAGACTCTCGTCCTCTTCCTTGATTTACCAACATAAAATTGATTTTCTCATTGACCTTCAAGAAAATCTTGCCTTAAAACTAAGCAATACCGCTTATAAAAGACAACAGCTCCTACCCGGAAAATCGAAAGGAAAAACTTACAAACTTAACAATAATCGTTGAAGAATTAGTCAATATTGGAGTTCTTCATCGCAGTTTTTTTTCCAGCAGTAATGAAGATCATTATTCTATTACTTAACTGCCTGATTTCCCTCGACTTTACAAGTAAGTGCAAATCATGTAATAACAAAATAATAACTAAGAGAAAACTCTTTGCTGAAAAATCGACTAAAAATAAAATGTTTGCATCAAAAAATACTTGCGAGCACGTTCTATTCATAAACTGTATTGAGAAAAGAATTCACATACATACACATGTATAGATCTAGTTGGTAGGGTACGAAGGGGTAGGAAAATATATTGTTTGGAATCTATATTCCTATCATGTGGAGAACTTGTGGTATACTATTAGCGTAGCTCGTGTGTTTTTCTCGATTTTTTGGACATAAGTTTTAGCCAATGTCGAGTCGCAGAACCCTCATTTATTTTATTTTCTGTCTTTTCCAAAAAAACTCTCAAATTCTTCTTTGTTGTAAACTCATATTCCGTTTCAATCTCTTCTTCTTTAGTTTTGGGACGTTTCGACACTTTGGTTATCCTATGTTCACTTTTGTGGATTTATTATCTTTCTTCTGTCTATTCATTTAAAAATTGAAAAATGCCCTTGCTAGGTCAATTAGGCTCAAGCATTTGAAATCTTCCGTATTTCTGTAATGAAATTGTATAGCCCTTTTCCTCTACAGTCAACCCTTCATTCTGCTCCATCGCCCCCAGACGTTAAATTATATTTTGTCGCTTGTATAGGATTGGTCTAATTCAAAACTCCACTTATCCGTCACTTTGTAGCAAACTTGATAAAACTATGTCCACCATACATTTGCTTGTATGCATACATGTACGTCATATCCAGCCGTAGCGAGGCTTTCCAGGGCCCTCAAACAAGATTTCCTGAGGGGCCCTTAAAAATAAATTTCTAAAAAAAAAAAGAAAAAATGATGATCATGCAAGATTTCCTAAGGGGCCCTTGAAGATGAATTTCTAAAAAGGAAAAAAGAAAAAATGGCCTTTTCAAAGTCCATTAAAAAAAAGGTTCAAAAGGTCTTGAGAAATTGGAAGCAGCATTAAACTTTGGTTTAAAAAATTTCCTAATTTCTCATATTTGCGCACATAGTATGAAATGATTTCTGTAGAAGAAAAAAAATCTTCGGGGGCCCCTCAGAGCCGCAAATTGTAAAAATAAAATGAAGGAAAGCAGCCAACATAGAAGGGTTAAATGCTTCTTGATAAGGATGTTTGAGAATTTGTTTGTGGAAATCCTTTTGACCTAATCTTCAGGGAATCAGCATAAGTAAGCATACAAAATAGAAGTTTTCACGCTATTTCCCATACATCTCCAATATCCAACTTGATTACTTAATAGAAGTCTACCAATTTCCCTTCGGCCAGTTCTTCAAAGGAGGGATGGTTGCCATTCTAAATTCTGATGTCCTCATCTAGTTTAATTATTGGAACGAGAGGGCTCCATCGCCTAGTACCTTGAGGCTTCACCTTTGGCGTCGCCTTTTGGTACGCTTTACACCTCACGGTCTCCGGAAGATAATCAAGCTGAGAATCTTCAGCTGCCGCATCGCAGAGGTAACAGCTCAGAGTACTTTCGCACTCAGCGGACCTGTGTCCCTCTTTGCCGCACCTCCAGCAGCACGCCTTCCTAACCGGACCGGTGCAGCCCGCGGCCATATGATCGTAGCTATGACAGCGGTAGCACCGGGTCATCTGAACCTTTCTTCTTACACGACAGGACACCCACCCGACTTTCAGATGTCCTGCACGAATGAGCTTTGCGGCCACGTCTTCATCGAGCTCAACGAAAGCCTTGAGATTACCCCTAAAGGTGTTTTTCATTAGGTTGATATTTGTGCTCCCCTTCATGCTGTCACCAAAGTGCTTAGGTATCGCCTCTCTGACGTCTTGACTTGCTGTGAGCTCGTCGAGGCCAAGAACTTCGATCTCGACACGAGGGACCAGCTCGTGGAACCTCCCCTCCTCGCCAACTGCTTACTTGATGGCAGTAGACAATTTCGCTCTGCACCCTGCATTACTTCCCACCTCAATGAGGACGTCTCCATCCAGCGTTTTCGGGACGCCCTTGATTTTGACACCAAGAGCGTCTGGTTCCACCGTCCTCTTAAGGTTGCGCAGGACCTCGACATAGCTCGAACCCTCAGACGGTTTGATAAGTACCGCCTCGGGACGAGATCGCCTATGGCCCTCCTTATTCTTTTTTTAATCCTCTTTCACCACTGCTGGTGGTTTCTCAATCATGGAACTCGAGGCCACAGGTATAGGTACCTGCCGCCGAGTCTTCGCCTTCTTGGGATTTGGTCCCTTTGCGCCTGATTTTAGGGGACTCAGGGTGGGTCCTCTCCGATGTTTCCCTTGGGTTCGAGTAAGAGTTTTCCCGGCGCCTGTATCCGTCTGAGTCCCCTGTTCAGATATATGAGCCTCTTGGCTGATAGAGGCTGTTAGTACTGCGGCTGCTTTCTCTTCTCGTTTGTCCTTAACGATCTTCCTGCAGAGGAAGTACCGATGAGATAACTCCGTGCTCAACCGCAATTTGCGGTCAAACTTAATTTTCTGAAGAGTCTCAACTGCTTCACTTAGTCTCTCCCGGATTGGTATGTTCCAATCCTAGGCTAGTCCTTTGTGACTTGCAGAAACTCACCATCTTGTTGATCATCTCCTTCATCTTGTTGAGATTCTCAAGCTCTTTCTCCCGAAACTCATCCACGACGGCTGTATGCTGTTTCGCTTGAGTTTTGGCGTCAAATCTCTCGCTCCGTTCTTTTTCTGTCTCCCCGACTTTCACCTCTTCGTCGAACATTTACTCACTGAGACTCCTCTCCGTCTGCTCAGCCTCCTCAACGTTCTTTTGGTCCTCACCAAAATCCTTGGGACTGGCACCGGCAACCGGAGCTTTCACTCCATCGAAGCTGGTGGGGAGATTTTTACTCCCTTGGGGTGAATTGTTTTTAGAAGAACTACTCATCTATAATTTATTAATCGTGGTTTCTTACCCTATCTGGTTTTTGTCCGATCCGTGTTTTTGATTTCCCCGGTACCACCCATTTCTGGAAGGCATTCCCATATCTGTAACCTGGGGAGGCGTCCGATGGTAGACCTGCAACTCCACACGGGAGCTGTGCAGTTGTGCTGAAAAATTCAATTTCTTCAGGCATCGCTCAGGATATCTTTGGTGCCTCATTTTTAACAGCCTTTTTAGTCGACTGAGTTCCAGTTTCAGATTAGGCTTTATATTGATGTCAGGCAACAAGTGCTGTATTGGATTCCAGCAAATTGCTCTCATTAGTTGAACGGTATTTGTCGGAATCTGCCTCACGGCACAAGTGTGTAAGGCATCTGGATTGATACGTTACTTCAGTCAGCCGGTGAATGTGAATTATGATTATCAAATTGTCGCGAACGTGGCTAGTGCGAAATATGTTTTTCTAAGTTCATTATTGTTAAAATGTTTCAATCTGCAGAATATGCGATTGTTATCCAAATGTTTTATTCGGTGTTCCTGATTCTAGTTTTCCTTGTACTACTGCTTTATCATGATTTGATTAATAAGAAGACTTTTATATACTTAGATTTAGGGGAACTAAAGTCTCTCATGGATTGAAAAAATGATGGATTATTTGTGTCGAAGATGGTGAGCTTGTGTAAAACGTTTGTATTTATTAGGCTCCCACGAGTTGTATTTATTCGGCTAGCTCCAATCTACCATTATCGCAGACACCAAGTGAGTTGATAGATTTGATGCTTTCACGATAATCCGTTATGACAAAATAAGGTAGTCCAGGTTTTGTTCGTGTAAAAAACTACAAATTTTGTCGACCTTTC
>WSXT02143927.1:0-10418 GCA_011762715.2 Neuroterus valhalla
CATCGAGCGCGAAGCGCGAGATCCGAAAGACGCGCGCCCTAGGCGCGCTCAAACTTGCGAGCGAAGCGAGCCGCGCGCGTAGCTCGCGATGAGAATGTGAATGTAACATTTTTAATTCGAAAAACCAATTTAAAACCAAGCTCAAGAGTTTCATACAAAAACAAAGAATCTTCAACTGAAGGAGTTAAGTTTTCAAACGGTTAACTGCTACTGAAAAAGATAAAGTGTAAACGAAAATTTTTATACTCACATTGAAATTGAGAAAAGTCATATTTAACCAAACAAATGAATTTTCAACTGGAGCTATAGAATTTTCAATTGGGACAAGTTAAATTTTCAGTTTAAAAAAAATTACTTATAACACAGAAAGGCTAACTTTCACAAAAAAAAAAACTAACTATCAAACAAATTATTACTTGTGTACACAATATGATAAAGAATCAAATGAAATTGTAAATCTTCAACTGTAATACTTGAATTAACATAATAAACATCAAGAATGTTTAGCCTACTAAATATTATGCAAAATTCTGTGTAATTCTCATTATGTATAACATGTGATGTGATAGTCATCAACAAAAATGAAGAATATCAAAAATTGTAACACTTTATGTAAAACTTGTGTTCGGGTTCCTCGAAGGAATAAAAATGATATTCGAGTCGATTCAAGGCCTAAATTTAGATGGAAATCTATTATCACAATATATTAATGATGATTTGAGTTAAATTTTTATTTCCTTTATGTAGATCACGTCTTCTCAAACTCGTGAAAAGTAGGTGAACTGAGCATTAGTTAAAGGCAAGATCAAACGCTTTGGAGAATGCTATATTATTATGATAATCATCTTTGACTTCCAAGAATGAAGCGAATAGAGTACGGAGAAGGAGCCCTAATGAATCCACGAATAGTTGGGATCGCTGATTATATACGTATTTCCTTTGTAAAATTCGAGTAATTTGATCAAATGTTCGAGGGAAAAAATACGTGCGTACCTGAAGATCAGACGAGTTAAGCTCAATGCTATACAATCAAACTTTACAACTGAAAAAAATAGCAAACAATGCAGTTTGCCTCATTGGAGAAACATATGAAATAAATTCTGCCAGAAGGAACTCAATTTTCCTGAGGCATAAAAGATTCAAAATTATATAGTATCTATACGGGGAGCAATAATTTGCTAGAAATCAATTTCGTATATCTGAGTTCTGGTCATTAATCAAAAAGGTTATCAACCCTTGTATTTCTCATCTCTTGGTAAATTCATGATTAAGAATAGTGTATTACATAAACAATTTCCAACAACTCATTGAAATTATCCATACGAAAAAAATCATGAGGTTCATTGAGTATACGAAACAGTTAGAAAACTGAAGAAGCCAATATGCAAGAAAGCCACAATTATAGCTTTTTAATTAATAACTATAAACTTTAGTGTAATTCAACTCCATAGTACAATATCTGATACGATATTTAATTAGAATTACTCTACGTAAGGAGTTGGCAGAGTTCGAGGATTAATTAGAGTGGTACTCTGGCGGTCCAGGCAAATATTATGTACTGGATTCAGTAGTATGAGCAAGGTATGGTCAGACGTTCACAGCATCAAACACAATTCTATTCACGGCATGCATATCCAGCATTGATTTTGAGTTATAAGGTGAATGAGTTATTTGAAATGTAATTAAATTAATTTTCATATGTTTCCAAAGTTGTGTAATTTTTTATTTGATTCAAATTTATTATGCAACACAATCTGATAAGAGGAATTATGAAGTATTGCATTTTACACTCCTATGAATATTTACGGAGCATAACTGATTCAAAACTGGACAAAACTGCTGTTTGGAATGGAAACAGTTTTAACAAACACTTTCACGCTTAAAACTCTATATCTATGCTTTCAATTAGAGAGATGAAGAGTGACTGGAGTTGTTTACATTTCACTCGCGAAAGGGGTTGAGTGGGACGCAAAAGGCAGAAACTCGACACAATAATATGGAAATAACTATATTGACTTTCCACCTTTCTAGCCAAATAACTTCCTCAAAATTTTAAGTTTGTTTCGTAGTTTAGATTATGGAATCTATTATAGTAACATGTTTCCAAGTAGTTTTCAATTTGAGTTTAAAATTGTTTTGCGTTAGTGTGCTTCGACTTTGTCTGTGTGACACAAATATCCAGACACATTTTAAGTTTCTCTCAAGGGGCCTACTTCCAGGCTGGAACTCCACTTCCCATCAGTTTTCAAACAATGTTTACCTCGATTTGCAAAATTTTATTTATAACTTTTTATGAAGTCTCTGCTTGTAGACTTGGCTGTTAAGAGTTTTGCTCTGTAGAGATCATTTGTGCGGAAACGCTACCACCCTAATAAATTTTGAGATATTATCTATATATATTTTGCTATGAGGGGAAAAAAAAGAGGGAAAGTGTCGAATGAATGATTCCATGCATTCAAGGACATAATTTATGTTCATTTCTCTCTAATGGTAGAAGTTGCAAAGAAAGTTTCGAGACTTCCAGGAGTCAGAATGTAGTAACTTCTTTCAGAAAAGTCAGAAGAAGATGAAAACACTGAGGAAGTTTGGCAGGATGGCGACTTGACCGGGAAATGACCGGGAATTTTATTTGAAAACCGGGAATCTACTTGACTCAATACAGACTATTAAAAATTCTACAGAAAAAATACGAGAAATGACCTCTTTCTTTTTATGGATCAAAAAGAAATCTCATCTTTTGACTTAAAGGATGTAGCGTTCCTTTAATCTGATTCTCAAAATATCAAAATATATCTATACTTTTTTATTTTTTATTTTTTTTATTGAAAGAAAAACGTTTTGCACATATGTTGCTCTGTGAGATTTTTTTACCTGACTCAAATTTGATAATCAGATTAGAGAAAGCGCAAACCTATAGAAAGAATCTTCATTTTTCCAAAAAATGTATTTATCTCGTTTTATTTTCTTCTACTCATTTATTTGACTTGGGACAGGGAATTTCAGAAAATAATTATAGTTTATATTTTGGAGCAGGAAGTGTACTTTTCGAATTATGACAAAAAACTTTTTTATATTGTTCATTGCAAATTTATCCTTTTTCAGTTAAAGAATCAACTTCTTTGTTCAAAAATTGAAACATGTTTGGCGAAAATAAATTTTTTTTTATAAAGTTGCAGTAATTCTATTCAACATTTACCGCTTTTGAAATTGTTACTACTTTCTTGAAAATCAATTCACCTTTTTTTCGTGAAAATCCAAGTATTTACTAATTTTGATTTCAAGGTTTTGACCAGGAATATATAATAATATTATGACGTTGATTTGTCTGTCTGCTGGTCTAATCAATATTTAAATGAATAAATATTTAAATATTGCTTTTTCAACGTTGTGAAAAAATAATGATAATAAATATTTAATATTATTCAAATATTGATTAGACCAGTAGACAGACGAATTAACATCATAATATTATCCAAGTATTTAGTTGAACATTGACTTCCTAATTTGGAAATTAATTTATTTCTTTAAGAATTTATGTGCTTCGTAGAAAATTTACCTTTTTTGTAGGAAACTAATATGCATGGTTTAAAATTCATCTTTTTGCTTAAAATTCATCTATTCCCGTTGAAGAAAACGGGAGTGTTCCGGGAGAGCTAGGGGAATGAATCTCTTTTGGGCAGATAAAAACATGAGATGGAACTATCTTGGAATAAAAAATTGCAGGTCTGGGAATTTGGTGGTTTTTTTTTATGATTTTTGATTTTTTTCTTTTATCTTAGGGATAGAAAACGAGGGGTTCCGGGAAAACTAGGGGTATGAAACTTTGTTTGGTATCTTGACACATCAAATGGATCCATTTTCAGAAATGAAATTTTAGGTCTGGGAAATGGGGGATTTTATTTGGTTGATTTTTAATTTTTTGAGATCTTGGGGGGTAGAAAACGGGGGTGTTCCGGGCGAGCAAGGGGAATGAATCTTTTTTGGGCAGCTAAAAACATGAAATGGAACTATCTTGGAATAAAAAATTGCAGGTCTGGGAATGTGGTGATTTTTTTTGATGATTTTTTATTTTATTTTATCTTAGGGATAGAAAACGAGGGGTTCCGAAAAAACTAGGGGGAATGAAACTTTGTTTGGTATCTTGACACATCAAATGGGTCTATTTTCAGAAATATAATTTTAGGTCTGGAAAATGGGGGATTTCATTAATATATTTGGTTGATTTATAATTTTTTGAGATCTTGGGAGTACGAAACGGGGGTGTGCTGGGAGAGCTAGAGGGATGAAACTTTTTCCAGCAGCTAAAAATATGAAATGGAACCATCTTTGAATAGAAAATTTCAGGTCTGGGAATTTGGGGATTTTTTTGGTTGATTTTTGATTCTTTTTATTCTTAGGGGTAGAAAACGAGGGGTCCCGGAAGAACTAGGGGTATGAGACTCTCTTTGGTATCTTGACACACCAAATGGATCTATTTTCAGAAATGAAATTTTAGGTCTGGGAAATGGGGGATTTTATTTGGTTGATTTTTCATTTCTTTAAATCTTGGGGAGAGAAAACGGGGGTGTCCTGGGAGCGCTAGGGGGATGGAACTTTTTTTGGCAGCTAAAACATGAAATGGAACTATCTTAAAATAAAAAATTTCAGGTCTGGGAATTTAGGGATTTTTTTGGTTGATTTTTTATTTTTTTTATCTTAGAGGTAGAAAACGAGGGGTTCCGGAAGAACTAGGGGTATGAGACTCTCTTTGGTATCTTGACACACCAAACGAATCTATTTTCAGAATACAAATTTTAGGTCTAGGAGATGGGGGATTTTATTTGGTTGATTTTTATTTATTGAGATCTCAGGGGTAGAAAACGGGGGTGTTCCGGAAGAGCTAGAAGGATGAAACTTTTTTCGGCAGCTAAAAACATGAAATGGAACTATCTTAAAATAAAAAATTTCAGGTCTGGGACTTTGGGGATTTTTTTTGATTGATTTTTGATTTTTTTTATCTAAGATGTAGAGAACGAGGGGTCCTGGAAGAGCTAGGGGTACAAAACTTTTTTTGGTATCTTCAAACATCAAACAAAACTATTTCCATTTATAAAATTTCAGGTCTTGGATAGTGGGTATTTTGTCAGTAATTTTCCGATTTTTCTGGAACTTAGGGGTAGAAAACGAGGAGTCCCGGAAGAGATAGGAGGTCGAAACTTTTTTTAGAATCTTGAAACATCAAATGGAACTTTTATCAAACAAAAATATCAGGTCTGGGAATTTCGGGATTTTTTTGATTAACTTTTGATTTTTTTATCCTGGGGGTAGAAAACGGGGGTGCCCCAAAAGTGCTGGGGGGATGAAACTTTTCTTCAGTATTTTCAAACATCAAACATAACTATCTCCGTTCATAAAGTTTTAGGTCTGGGATATTGGGAATTTTTTTATTGTATTTTCGATTTTTTTGGATCTTAGGGGTAGAAAACGGGGGTTTTCAGAAATAGCTAGGGGGATGAAACTTTTTTGGGTAGGTAAAAACATCGAACGGAACTATTTTCAAATTGAAAATTTCAGGTCTGGGAATCGGGGGATTTTTTGGGTTGATTTTTGATTTTTTTGAAGCATAGGGGTAGAAACAGGAGGGTTTCCCGGAAGAGCTAGGGGGATGAAACTTTGTTTAGTATCTTGAAACATCAATCGGAACTATCTTCATTCATAAAACCTTATTTCTGTGGATTCGGGGATTTTTAAATGCTTTATCGATTCTTGAAGGTTGTATGCGGCGCGGGGGTGTTCTGGAGAATGCAGAGGATTGATATCTTCGCAAAATTTTTGTAGCATCGAATTATTCCATTTCCATCTGTAAAATTTCAGGTCCGGAAGTTGGCACCTTTTTTATAATTTTTATCTTGCTTAGGGGTAAATTTGGGGTGTATTCCGGAAGTCCGAGGGGGCTGAAACTTTTTAGAAGACCTTCGAGCATAAAATGGAGCTGTTTCAAACAACAAAATTTCCGTTCTCACAAAAATTTTTTTTTTCGAAATTCTTTTTTTATAAACGTTAGAATATTCAGCCAGGTAAACTGAGTCAGTCTTCCACACCTTGAGCGATTCATCGCAGTGATTGAATACATCTTCGTCGTAGATCGCGACATTGCTCTCTAATCACCTTTCAGAACACGTCGGAAGCTTCACGTCGCATCGGGTAGGAAACCCGTCGAGAATTCGAATATGTTGCATACCATTAGTTTCAGACGGCATGGCACTAGGCCGCAATCAGAACGCGTATCTCACGTGAAGCCCGGAGCGGATTCGCTCGCTTTATACGCCCGAATTTGAACTCTCGAGAAAATTATAGGGGTGAGTTTGTGGCGGTGGAGGCCAAGCTAATCCCACAGTATAATTAACCACTACCAACTGTCCTGACTCTCCCTATAACCCTCGACCGCCATAACTCATGGCTAAGCTTCCACGAATGTATGTACGTTCGTGTGTACACCGTGACATATCCCTGTGAAAAAGTCCATCGTCCAGAGGATAAACCCTCTGCGCGCATTCCACCACCCGCATATTTCCGGATCACAATCGACCACTCTCAATTCCGATCCACCTTTCATGGGGGTTTCATAATTGCAAATTCCTCTTATCGAGACTTGAAGGCTTCTTGCACCTTCTGTGGTTTGTGTTTGTAGGAAACACGAAATTTCGAATCTAATTTGAGATGCTTCTTGATTTGGAGCGTTTAAAATTTTGAACTGAAAAATTCGAACTAGTGCTCTCTGTTTAATCGGATAAACGTTGAAACTATCCCTGTGATAAACCTGTAGTAAATTTTATTTCTTTTGAATTTCCATCATTTTTTACTACTTTTTCATTTGAACTAACTCGATAAAACTCAATATTTTGTGTTAATATTCACATTTCGACGGCCGCTAACAATAAGGTTCTATCTCAGCGATCAAAGCAACTAGGTTCTATCTTTATCAAAATTCAAAAAGGTACTATCTCGGCGGCGAATTCAAAAAGGTTCTATCTCGGCGCCCGATGCAAAAAGGTTCTATCTCAGCGTTCCTACGGCTCAGATAGAACATCGCCGCGATAGAACCTTTTTTCATTGGCCACCGAGATAGAACCTTTTTGAATTGACCGACGAGATAGTATCATTTTGAATTTTGATAAAGATAGGACCTTTTTGCATCGGGCGCCGAGATAGAACCTTTTTGCATCGGGCACTGAGATAGAACCTTTTTGCATTGGTCAACGAAATAGAACCTTTTTGAATTGACCGACGAGACAGTATCATTTGGAATTTTTATAAAAATAGAACCTTGTTGCTTTAATCGTTGAGATAGAACCTTATTGTTAACGGCCGTCAATTCAAAGACGTTATTGGAAAAAAACTGAACTTCACTTGAATAAAAAAAAAGTTAAAAACGATGGAAAGTTCAACCGAATAATCTCTCCTACATGAATATTTGTATACAACTCCAAAGTAAAAGCCATTCCAGAACTCCACGCCTTTTCGATAATAAATTTTCCTTACTCAATTTATTCCAAAAAAAACATTGAAAACTGGATTATTCTACTTGGAGACAATCAAAATCAGGAAGGATTGAGAAGCAGCACTGAAAATTGTGCAAGTATAATACTTTGAATTTTAAGTTATGCAAGGTTAAGCGTTCAAATGCGACTCAGTTTTAGCAATCTGAAGTTATTTATTCGATGAATTTTCAATAAATTCATTTATCTAAAAAACTATTGTATTGCACAATGATAAAACGCTGCGAGTGCAATTTGTGAGAATTGATTTTGAAGTTCCATTAACAACACATGCGCTAATAAATTATCAAACTAGATTTATTCGAAATCAAAACTTGAAAACTGAACAATTTTACTTCACGCCAATCAGAAGCAGACAGGATAAAAGAGGAGAACTGAAAATTCTTCAAATAATAATACTTTCGATCTGATATTTTACAAAAAAAAAAAAAAATGAATAATTGAATTCGAGATATTTTTCACAATCTCTAGTTGTTCACATTGATTGATTGAAATTTTAATAATTATGTACTCAGTCTCTTGAATGGATTCCGTACAATTTTTGAAAACTCGAATTTTAAACCATAAGGTTTTTAATCTAATAGATAGTTTAACAAACAAACAAAAATTTTGAAATGAATTCGGTGTACTAAGATGCTTCCTTGTTTTCTAATACTTTGCTCAAAATTTTAACTCGATATCTCATTAGGTGCAGACGTGATTAGTTACAAAAAAAATATCGACAATTCGGATCATGAGACTCATGCCTCACATCGCCTTACACGAAAAATGTTGGAATTTTCAAAACTGCTCCTCCCAATTAAAAAAAAATCGGTAAATTTATTACGTTCCGAACTGAAATTATTAAATTTATGTCGTCTTCAAATTATAATTATTAAACCATGACAAATTTTGAATGGAAATTGTCAAATATTGAAAATTGTTTACTTAAATTCTTCAACCCCTTTTTTGTAATCAATAGTATTGAAAATTATCTGGGGCTCTCACTTTTTATCGTGAAAATTTTCAGAATTTCAATTTGGAACAAAACCATCGTTAATCTTCTAGAAAAAATCATTCAACACTTCCAATCAGGAATTAGTCTATATCAGCGCTTTTTTATAATCATTTAATTTCGGAGACTCTGAACATATAATTTCTCAGTTATTAGATTTATTATACATAAATATAAATATTTTTTTCGATAAATAACGAGAATCGAAAATTTTTCATTTATCTTCGACCAAAATTATCGAACCTTCCATATAATTCTTTTGAAATTCTCCAACCGTTGATGACTTGATTCCAAAAGTATATAAATGTTCGAAATTTAAATTTTCAAATATTCTACGTTTTCGATAAAGAAGTTAAAAATGAAGGGACTCAAAAATCAGACCTGATCCCTCGGAAATAGAATCATTTCGAAAAAAGCTTTTAAAATTGAACAATTTAAGGCTTATAAACAAAAATTGCACTTTTTAAGTAATTTGAATCGTATACCAAGCAGTTAACGAGTCAAAAAAAGTTCTTGGTCAGGCAAATAAATTCACTCTCATTTCCTGTTCTCTTTTCTTTCGATTTTCTGGTTCAGTAGCCACCCTTCACAGCGAGCTTCAAGCGATCATAGGTTTGATGAAAATGGTGACAAAAAAAGACTTTGGTTCTCCACTTTACCATTTTGAGCTTTATGAATTGTAAAAACTGAATTCGTGGCTGATTCTTTTGCAGAGATATCCCTAAATCACATTCTCCAGGGATGCAAGTCCCCTTTTTACTTGAATAAAGGGAATAGAGGACACAAGTTTTTTTTCCCAAATGCAGCATGTAATGATTATTCTGAATTTCACTTATATGACGAATTTGATTTTACTCATACTAATATTATATTAATAATAAACAAATATTGTCGACTGAGTAACAATATTTTTTATTAAATACCAAGTAGGCTAATACAAAGATAAATTATGTTAGAGTTAGAACAAACAAACTTAAACTTAGCTACTATTGAACTTTCTCAAATATCAATAAATGAATAAACTCAATCGTCAATTTTTAATCTTTTCGTCAACCAAAGATTTAAGAATAGCCGACTTTCTCTTATGAACTTTTTCTCGAAGTTGATCAACTTTTTCTTTTTGATTTTTTCCTCTATCATACAGATTTTGCTCTCCTTTGACTAATTGAACTAAACCCTTTAACTTGTACCATTTTCTTTAAAAATTACTTTTCTCACTACATCTTTCATTGATTCGGTTTCTTTGGTCAACTCTTCATCAACTTTTTCTTCAATTTCAGCTCAATCTCCAAAACTTTCAAACTTTTAAGTTTTTTTAAGCACTGCTTCTTATTGCTTCTTCTGCCCTTTCTCTTTCTAAATTTTTTCAAGGCATGGAATCCCAATTCTTCATACCATTTCGTACATCTATAATTGCATTTGATGCTTTGAGTTTCGTCAGTTTCTATCAGGTTTTTAAATATTTTCTGGCGATGAACGTTGAAAATGTCGACAAGTACGTACACCAGGAACCTTTTTGAGTAGATATTTAATAGTTGTTGTAAAGCTTTTTACCATATATCAATACCAGGTTTAATAAGATTAGAGCACAGCAAACAAATTAATTTCTTTAGCTGAGTATACAAAACATGGATCATTGGTTATTCCTTTTGCATTTCCAGCTCGATTTCCAGTAAGAATTCCGATGTAAAAATTTTTGCTGCATAAAACATGAGGATTAAAGTTATTTTGAAAGTCTTCATGTCCAAATATTTTCGAATATCTAGGTAAGTGGTTTTTGTTACTGTTTTAGCATCTTTATATCACTGCTAGAAAAAACCGACTGAAATTTAATATACAAGTGAGTAAAGTCATTTGCATATGCCGTATATCAAATTTAATATACC
>WSXT02143949.1:0-10417 GCA_011762715.2 Neuroterus valhalla
ATCAAGAAAAATAAAATCCCCGAAAAAGAAAATATTCGAAATATAAAATTCCTGAATAATAAATATCCGAAAATTTTGTAATATCAATGAATTGGTAACTTTCCGGAAGCTGGATTTTAAAATGCCAGAATTTCAAAAATTAAATTTTTTTATAATAATTGGAAGAAATTTTATTATAAATTGTTGGAAAAATTGTCATCTATTAGAATATTGAATTATTCTATTGATAATGAACATATATTAATTATTTAAAAAAAATTTTTTCAGTTATAATTCAGGCATTTTATAATTCGACAATATTATAATTTTAAGTGAATTTCATTATTCGGTAACATTATAAAGTTGCTGGGTATTTTGTTATTAGGAAGTTTTCCAATGCGGTATTATTATGTTGTCTGGAATTTGATAATTTCGTGAATTTTCTATTTCGAATACTTCCTTTTTCGGGCATTTTACAGTGTCGGAAATTTTATTTTTAGCGATTTTTTAGACATCCCCCACAATTACAAATCGGAAGTATTCTGAGTTGAACTTGGAATTGTTTCGAAATAAAGTTTTTAAAATGCAACACGTTTACGTGCAAGACAATAAAAAATCAAAAGTTTCTATAAAAGAAAACATTGAAATATGGTCAATTTAGAAATTTTTTATTCTTCAAGATTGTTGCGCAATTAAAATTTTGAATTGATTCATTTATCAATTTTCGATTAAAAATCGATTAGTTTTGAACATTTTAGGTATTTCGTGCTTCAATCACATATTGCACAAATTGAAGCGCTTCCAATTTGAAATCGACTAATTCTCAACATTTTAGTCTCAATTTATTCAATTTCAATATCCTGAATTTATATTTACAATATTTAAAAGTAAAAAAAAAAAAATTATGACGACATTAAAACTGTCTAAAGCCGCGGTAGTCAACACAAACTTTTTTTTGTAATCTATCTATTATCGGGACCATCCTGAAATATAAAAACTATTTTTCTAACCACGTCAATGATAGAAATGCAGAAATTTTTTATTAGAACTCAGCCTTATTTGCAACATTTCCGATTTTGATAGATCTAGATTAAATTTTCCAAGCCTAATGCCCAAAAAAATATATCTGGACCAGCCTATTGGAATTTGATCGCGTTTTCCGTAATAAATCTACCGCGTATCTTTACATTTGTCTTAAATATACAAAATCTATGGAATTCTATGAACTCCTAAAAAGAGATTTGTTTGGTAATCAAAGTTATGCATTACGAATTATGCAAAGTATTTTTGAGTCTAATCGACGGCTTCAAAGTTTACTTTATTAACAAGCGAACTACACGCAAGACGCTCAGCGTAAAAAAAACAATCAGTAGGAAATGCACTGAAAATGGCAACGACCGATCTTGAAAATGAAATCTAGCGACTAAGTTCGATTTCGCGACGTGCTTGAAAAACCTAAAGTATGGCAATCGCACTCCTCATTTCATAAAAAATTAACTCTGAATTTTATGTTAAAAAATTCTCTAGACGCAAATCTTTTGACTTGCAAAACTTGCAACTTATAAAACTTTAGATATTCAGAATATTTGAACCATGAAACCTCAAAACTTGGAGCTTTTCATTGTTCCTAAGCAAAATTGAAAATGCGAGATATTTTTTATGAATCGAAGAG
The DNA here is from genome assembly GCA_011762715.2 of Neuroterus valhalla. Lineage (NCBI taxonomy): Eukaryota > Metazoa > Arthropoda > Insecta > Hymenoptera > Cynipidae > Neuroterus > Neuroterus valhalla. The sequence continues at coordinate 1,652 of WSXT02143949.1, forward strand.
TACAAAGTTTTACGTTATTCGGTACGATGTCGATTTTCGAGCAGAACAGATGCATTCCTTTGAATGGGAGAATAAGACAAGATGTGACGTTAATACGCGAGTCTTACGAGGTTCGCTTTAAGGCCTAATGTCATACATAAACAGGCCCTTGGTTGTCATTATCGTCCAAGCTTATTCGACTAGGATACGCAGGACCACCACCATCGTCAAAAAAACGTCTAAAGGTAAACTCGAAGAAACCGTGAAATGGCTTTCCATTGTCCAAGTACTCGTCGGACTTGTTGGAGTCAGAGGTCTCTGAATTGCGTAATTTCTCAGGATCCACGGGATCAAAATTACTTGTGTCAGTAGGATATTGTATTCGAGGTATGTGAGGTGCTACCTGACGTCGCAGGCCTTTATCAAAGTCAATGTTTGAGAAAAATGGATGACTTTTCACCTCGTCCGCGTTCTTACCGAGTCGACGATCAGAACCAACGCAAAGCTTTAAGATCAAGTCCATACCTTCCTGGGAGAGGTTTGCTTGTTTTGGGATATGAAGAGTCGTCTCCCAGTTGATTACCTAAAAACAAGATAAAAATGTGTAATTAATTTGGAAGTTCTAGATAGATTTAGCAGAATTCAGTTTTTTTTTACCGAAAAAGTGCAGAAAAGGAAGGTTTTTGAAAGGACAAAGGGCAGGAAATTGAAACGGTTTCTTATTAGGGGTCGTACTTAAATTACGTAACAGCTCAAGGGGGTAGGGGGGGTCAAAAAATTCAGTTACACTTTGTTACGGAACGGGAGGAGGGGGCGTTTGATTCAGGTACGTAATTTTCTAAAATTAGGAAAATGAAGATGACTTTCAAATTCAACCGGACGAATTTCCAAAAAAAAAAGTTTAACTTTCGGCCAAAAAACATGACTTCGAGAAAATAGTTGAATTTTCAACAAAATAGGGGAATGTTCAACAAAAAATCAATTTTTCCAAAAAATAGTTCAATCCTCAACCAAAACAAATCAATTTCCTATCGAAAAAGATAAATTTTCAATCAAATGAATTGATTTTCGACCTAATAGTTATTAGAATTTTTTAGGAAATAAACGAATTCTCAGACGAAGAAATGAATCTTCGACCAAAGAAATACAATTGTGTCAACGAAATGGTTTAATCCTGAAGCATAACAAATTGATTGTCAACCATACAGTTGCATTTTCAACCAAAAAGAATCATCTTTTTTCAACCAAGAAGATCAACTTCCTGATAAAAAGACGATTTTCTATCTAAATACATACATTTTCAACCAAACGCAGGAATTTAAAAAAAATTGATGAATTTTCAGATTGAACGATATTTCCTGAGCTAGAACGAATTTCCAAAAAAATATTTGGATCCTCAACCAAAATAGCTTGACTTGTAACTGGATAGTTGCATTTTTTACCAGAAAGAACTAATTTTTAACCAAGGATGTAAGCTTTTTATTAGAGAAACGATTTTTAACGAGATAATATCATTTTATCCAGAAAAGATTAACTTTCCATAAAAAATATACATTTTTAACTAGAAATGGAACATTTACATTCTAGTTGAAAAAATCAATTCTTAAATCAGATAAAAATCGAATTCCAACAAAAGAGTTAAATCCTCAATGAAGTTTTGAGTGTAATGATGAATCTTCAGATAAAAAAAATCGATTTGTTAACATATGACTGTAAAATTCAACCGAATAGTTGTATTTTCAATTGAACATTCAAATAAACGGAATATTTTTCCTCACTTGTATTTTACCCATGAATCTGGTTCCAAATACAATTTTAAATAATTTTCAAGCATTGTTTCTATTTCACGAATCCATTCAGTATTTCCAATCCAAAAATGCATTTCAAGTTATATTTAATACTTCAATTTAAATTTTCAATGAAAACAAAATGGTGAAACCTGGAAGGGATCAATTCATGACTGTTCAATTTTAGCTATACATATATACACAATTAAACAATTTTGATCTCAAATTTTTTATTTTAGTCATCGCAAATCCACTTTATATTTCCGTTTTTTTCTTCAATTTTCTTCAATTTTGAACGGTACAGATATTCAATTATTCATTTTATCGCGTTTTGGTAAAAAATTATTCAATTTTTAACATTACAGATTAAAATTTCGTCAACTAAGTTTCAGTTTGGAACCTTAATTATAAATTATACGATTTCGAGAAATTTGAATTCCATTTTTTCAACGCTTTTCATTCAAATAATAATTTTAGAAAGCAGACTAAGAAAGATATTCAAAAAAAAAAATTAAAAAGGAGACAAATTTAATGAATGGACATTTGGATTTATAATTCTTAAAATTTTCAACTGTCTAAATTGAACACTTTTAAAAATACTCAAAACTTCTTATTTTCAAACCTACAAAGATGTTTTGACTTACAATTAGGCTTTAAAATTGTAAAATCCACGATAAAAAATGTCTAAAACTCCACAATTTGCAATTAAAATCGAAACAATCCTAATTAATTTCAAAACGAACCTCTTAAATCTCACATTACGTTGTATGATATCGGATAAAATTTTAATTTTTTTGGTAGGTTTTTTTACTGTTCTGAGAATTAATTATACCCCCTGAGATCTACAGCTTAGGGTGGAATCTGACGAACGATTTAAAATTCCCGGTCAAGTTTTTCAATGTTCCCGGTCAAGTTTTTCAATGTTCCCGGTCAACTAAAAGGAACATATTCATATTTGGTGCAAAACGCAAACATAAATTTCAATTCGTAACCTTCATTCTGAACATCCTTTAACGAAACAGATCAAGAATTGAAAAAAAAATTAATTTTGAAAAAAAAATACTCAAATTTCCCACGAAAAAGTATCAGTTTCTTACAAAAATTGGAACAGTTAAACTCACAATTGAAAAAATCAATTCGCGATAAAGAAAATGGATTTATAACAAAATAGTTTATTTTTCAGCCAAAGTGATGAATTTTCCAATAGAATTATGAACAGTTTGAATTGCAAACCAAGATTAATTGTCAGATAAGATGAATAATTTTCTACCAAAAAATACAATGTTCCAACAAAATGATTGAATTTTGAAATGAAAAAATAATTGTTTTTAACCGAAAATGGAACAGTAACATTTTGATTTGAAAACCCAATTTCATACCAAACAAAAGAGTTTTTAACTAGAACAAAGAATCATGAACTGAAAAAGTTGAATTTTCACAGATGAATTAATTTGCAGCAAAAAAGATGAATTATTGTCAACCAAAATTTTAATACTCAAATTTTAATTTAACCAAACAAATGAATTTTCAACTACAACTATGGAATTTTCATTTGGAATACCTAAGTTCAATTTTCAGTCGAAAAAAATTACTTAGGTATAACCAAAAAAAATGAGCTTGTATCTAAAAAACTAAATTTCAAACGGGTCGATTTTAAAGCAAAATGATGAATCTTAAATAAAATTGTAAATATTTAACTGAAGCAGTTGAATTTTAAACCAGAAAGACGAATTTTTACCTGAAATGATGAACCCTCTACTAGAATAGTTGAACTTTCGACCATAAATTAATTTTTAACCAAAAAATACTATTTTTCAACAAAATGCTCGAATGTTTGACTATAGAGATGATAATTTTTAACCAAAAATAGAAAAGTAACATTTTTGGCTAAAAAAATAATTTTAAACCAAAGAGTTTTCAGCGAAATAATGGAATTTTCAATTCAAACAAGAAAAGTAACTTCCGGAGAAAAAGATAATACTATACCGAAAATCAATTTTTCAACAAAAAATGTAAACTTTCAACGTACTCATTAATCAATTCACAAAGACGAATATTCATCCAAATAGTTGAATTTTGAACCAGAAAGGATCATTTTCCACTAAGGATAAAACATTTCATTTATAGTTAGAGAAATCAATTTCCAACCAAACTGATGAATTCTCAGGTAAAATGATGAATCTTTAACTGGAATAGATGTATTTTATGCAAAAAAAGGTGAATTTTCAACCATAAAAATTAATTTTCTACAAAAGAGGAACTTTTCAAAAAGGAAATAAATTCTGGAAGAATTAGTATAATTTTTAAATTCAAAAATCAATGTGCAACTAAATACTTGAATCATCACTGAAAACAGATAAATGGATTTTCAATAAAGTAGTCACATTTTCAATCCGAGGTGGATTTTATAATAAAAAAATGTACCTCCAACAAAAGAGTGTGATTTCCAACAAAATAATTGAATTTTCAACAAAGTAGTTGATTTTTTAACTTAAACAGGATGAATTCGCAATAAACAATGTGAACAAGTTTTCTATTATATTCTAGAAATATTTCTTATTCCAAATACTACTCATCCTACTCTAAAAACTGTTTGAGGTACTTTCTTCATTCAAAATTATGAAGAGGGGACTTTCAAATTTTGAAGAATTTTAAATTGGAAGAGCAATTTTCTGAATTTCTCTTTTCTCAATTCGAAAACTTGAAGTATTCGACGTCCCTGTCTCAAGTTAGATGAAGAAGAAGAAAGCAAATAAAACATGACACAATAATACATTTTTTTGTTGGAAAAATTGAGAAAATGATTCGTCCTATATGTTTGGGCTATCATCAATTCCATTATACAAACTTCGGTCAGCTAAATAAATCTCAGGAATCAATAAATTTGGAAAAAGTTTTTTTAATAATGGAAAAATTTCAAATTCTTGCTCTCATAAAGTATATAGATATATTTTAAAATTTTCAGAAACAGACTGAAGGAACGTTACATTCTCCAAATCAAATGATGAGATATTCTTTCAATTCACAGAGAGCAAGCGATCATTTATCGTATTTTTACGGTAAAATTTTTAATTTTCTAGGTTGAGTCAAGAAAATTCCCGGTTTTTAATCATATTCCTGGTCATTTCTCGGTTTCCCGGTCAAGTCGCCACCCTGAAACATCTTTTGGATGGCTAGAATGAAAAAACAACGGAATCAACGAACCTTATATTGAGTTTCAGCAGGCGTGTTAGCCAAGAAAGGCGGAGAACCAACCAACATTTCATACAAAATGACCCCAACACTCCACCAATCACACAACTGGGTGTAACCTGTACGCTGCAGGACTTCAGGAGCGATGTAGTTTGGTGTACCGACTAGGGAATGAGCCAAACATCTTTGATGCTCTCTGTGCCTTCTTCTTTCCAAAGGTTTCGACTGAATACACCTACATTCATTATTCCAATCGTCTGATGGGTCCATTGAATCCTGCTTTCCATGGCCTATAACAAATCCAAACAAATCAAATTAAAATAACATAAAATCAAAAACCAAAAGCTATGAAAGAATACACAAACCATCAAATGCTCCACAATTCACAGAAAGTCAAACTTACCATTCTGCTGATAATATTTCGAGTTATGCGTCCAGCGGAATCCGGTGCACAACCCAAAGTCCGTCAGCTTGATATGCCCATCTCGGTCAATCAGAATATTATCAGGCTTGATATCCCTATGGATGAATCCCATCTTGTGAACACTCTCCACCGCACAAGTCAACTCCGCAATATAGAACCTCGCTAGCGGTTCTTTAAAAATCCCAAACTTGATCAGCAGCGACATTAAGTCGCCTCCAGGAATATAATCCATTACAAAATAGAGATTATCCTTATCCTGAAACGAATAGTAAAGCTTTACAACCCACTCGTTATCCGCCTCAGCAAGAATATCTCTTTCCGCTTTCACGTGAGCGACTTGATTCCGATTCAAGACATCCGCCTTTCGCAGCGTCTTCATCGCATAAAACTGATTAGTGTCCAATTTCCTAACAAGCGTCACTTCTCCAAAGGCCCCGACACCAATAGGCTTGATCTTCGTGAACATACTCTTATCCATCTTTGCTCTCTTTAACCTAATATAATTCGACTCCTTCTGCGAGAGCATCTTCCTCATCTGGCATTGAGCTTCCTCACTTAACCCAATCTTCGACATCTCCGTCTCCAGTTGCAATCTTCTATACAGTCTTTGCTTATGGGACTTCAGAACATTCTCTATATGTTGTTCCATGAAAAACTTAAACGCCTGAGGTGAATAGTTGCGAACTTTACAGTCCCTACGTTCCTCCTCCTTCTCTTTGCTCATATGCTTCCGTTCCGGGATAGGACTCTGGTGCTTGATCTTATACGATGGCGTCGAATTTCCCTTCGCACCATCAGGTCCTTGGTGATTGTTATTCCTCGTTGAAACAGAGGTCGATGCAGTTGGAGGCAAAGGTGGAGTCTCAGGATGCTGACATCCTTCAGCCGGTGAGTATTTCCTCTGCAAAGGTGGATGACTTGCAACAGGAGAGCTTCTGGGTGCCGTCCCACTTTCAGTGGAAATACCACAAGAATCCTCAGTCGACAGTCCGTAAGGAGGTGGAGGAAGAGGATGGTGAATGCCCCTTTGTGCAGCCAAAGCTTGCATCGTCGTCGCATAACTCGGGGGTTCTGTGGTTGGAACTCCAACTGTAACTCCGATAACCGACCCAGCGGATGAAGTTCCATTATGAACGGGAGGATAAGCCGGCGGTGGTTGTTGCTGTTGCTTCTGCTGAATGGAGGAAGCGTATGAAGGGGGCGGTGGAGGCGTGCTGCTGGTGGAAATTGGCTGAGGCGATGTAGGTGCGATCGCAGTCTGCAAAACGGGTTTCTGGACCTGAGTACTTTTCACAGATTGCATAATGACCGGCGGTTGCGTTTTCGCTTGTCGAGCTCCCCAGGCTTGAAGAGGAGTTGGCCTCGCCATGGCATTCTGAGAAGTGGGCGAGGCTGCTGGAACTGTGATGGGACTTGGCGATCCAGCTGAAGTTGGACCCGAGTAAATTCCAGATGAGGGACTTTTCCGGTAGTCCTGTGACTGAGTGGGACTCTGTCGATTCTGCATAGAAGCACTGTAGGAGGGTGGTTGAACTGGTCCTGATGAAGAGGATGGAACGATTGGATAGGGTGGTGGAGGTTCAACTTGACTACTGGAATTACTGTTTGATGATTGGTAGATGCTGAGAGCTTGCATCTGCTGTGTGAGTTGTTGCTGCACCTGAGGTCCGTTCTGGACTATCATGGGCTGGCGACCGTTGGATGAGTTGGAGTTTGCGACTGGACTTGTGCCTCTCTGGGGAGGATTGATGGAGCCAGAGTTTGATCCGGAGCTTCCGGGAGTTGCGGCTGGAGGTCGGGTTGGCACAACGGGTGCGGGCGACATTCGCTTGAGCATTTGTTGCATGTTGGTGGGGACATTGGGTTGAAAGTAAGGACCGTGAGGAGGCGGTGGAGGCGGAGGCGTAGAGCTACATCTGGGTGGAGGCGGAGGTGGAGGCTCTACGAAACTACTAGGCGAATACTGACGACTCAGCTGGGGATGAGGACTCAGCTCTGCAAGGCGAGGACTGTCGGATCGGGAACTTCCAGCTCCACTATCGAGTGCGGGGCTTCCACGTTGAAGATTCAATTCTCGTTCGAGGCTTGGCTTCCTGATGAGCTTCGTGTTTAGTTTGCTCAAGCCGTTAAGAGATTCGCACTGTGCTTGCTTCAATAACTCGACAGCTGAGTCTAGACGCCAGGCCGCCCTCTTCAGGGCCTTAAATCCAATTTCCTCGGGATAACCCATGGCTAGGAGTTGAGCTAAGGCTTGCCGTTGATCGTTTTTGTCTCCAGAATTAGAAGCACACGAAAGGCCACTGAGACCCGATGCTGAACTGACTCCGCTTGTAGTAGAAAGAGTGGAGATGGTACTTGCAGCACTTGAGCCAACTTCACCTGTTCCACCTAAGAATAGAGGGTTTTATTAACTTTATAATTGAAGTAGATGAGATGTTGATTTCTTCTTGTTGTTAACGTCTGGGATTATATTATAATTGAATTATGGTGACTAAAGTCCACGACAGCTTCCAGACAAGTGTTATTAATTAAATTTGCAATTACGTTAATATAACGTTTCGAAACTTTATAGATTCCTCATCAAATATTTCATCAGTAAATTAGACATCATTGAACAAGTTACGTTTGAGACATTGTATTTGTGAGGGCTCGTTTAAAGGAACAATTATCTGAAACTAATTAATATTTGTTGAAATATTTAGCAATCACCATCACTAATGATTATTATTTTATTAAATAGATTAAGAAACTGTTTTTTTGTTGAAAGCGGAGCATATCAGTCCGACAATTTTCAAAGAATTTTTAGGTTTTTATTCAAGGATATGGTATGTAAATGGATTTTGAACATACCGATATTTGCGAATGGCAGCAGAGAGTTGCGAATCTCAGCAAGTGCCTTCTGATGGTATCCTGAGGCACGAGTGCTCGACTTGCTGACCACAGGTGGATTCATAGTGGCCCATGCTAGGCCCTCTGGGACCTAGCTCCAATCCACCTGTGACATAAAGTGGCCTGAAACATAAAAAAACATCACATTTAGATCCACTAATTTTGATCATCATATATTCTTCAATAATCTGTTTTTTTTTCTTGAAGATTCAAAAAGTTGAGGAATTTACGGATTTTCCCAATTATTTTGATTAGTATTAATTATGTATTTTAATATGAGTTGAATAAAAAAGCTAGGGATAAGCGAAGGTCCTATATATGTATACATAATTTTACGATTGTCTGAAACTCAACTTTCATTAGAAAAAAAATCTGCCCGCTTCGCGGGCACATTCTCATCGCGCGCTTCGCGCGCAGTTCGCTTCACTCGCAAGTATCAGCGCGCCTAGGGCGCGCGTCCGTAGGATCTCGCGCTTCGCGCTCGATAATATATTT
>WSXT02143960.1:0-10417 GCA_011762715.2 Neuroterus valhalla
GCCAATTTCCAGGGTCAACCGCGAAGTATTCGAATTTTAATAAATAGAATTTCACATTGTATATAGTTCAAAAATACAAAATCTCAATAGAAAAACAATTTTATAATAAGTTCAAGCCAAGTTTTTAGTGAATAAATATAAGGTACTCATCCTGGCACAATCATGCATCTCTGTCATTTTAGATTCTTCTATGATGAGAATAATAGAAACTTTTACACGAAAAATACTGGATAATCGCATATTTTGAAATATTTGAAAAAAGTAATGCGTATAAGAGAGATCGCTATGGGCAAGTGAATGCCATAAACTCCAATTCTCGACCGTGTGGGATATTACTTCTATAATAATCTTATACCCAGAAAAAAATTACTGCTATTGAGAGCCGCGAGATGGCATAGCGTGTACCGAATAGGAGCGAATCAGCAGCGTCAGCCCAAGAATGACCACGATGACTGTTACTTTTGCGCATGTAATGTTACGGGTTACAATGAAAAAAGAAAAACGTCGTTTGTCCTTCTGTAGTAAGCGTAACATCAGACAAGAAAGGAAGAATAGAACAGTCAAACAATTCAGATCCTGTACTAAGTAAGTTTGGAGAAATTATTACTGACGACAATGAAAAAAATAGTGTTTATGAATGTCCTTCAGACGACGAAAATCCTATACTTTTTTACCAAAATGATTTAGATGGCCTTATCCGTGATCCTGATGTTCCTAAACATTCAGCTGAATTACTCGCTTCAAGGCTGAAGGAAATTAATTAATTATTGCCTGGCACAAAAATCACCATTCACGGAAGAAGACATGAGGAATTTTTAAAACATTGTCTGAGTCAAAACTCTATAGTATGCTGCAATGATATTGAGGGACTTCTAAATTCATATAAAACAGATGTGTATGAGCCAGTAAACTGGCGGATTTTCATAGATGCTTGGAAGGAAAGTCTTAGAACAGTATTACTCCATAATGGTAATGAGTATGCAGCTGTCCTATTGGTAATTCAATTGTTTTAAAGGAATCTCATGAAAGTCTGAAAGGTGTTATTTATTTTTATTCAAGAACAGTGCACGGGCAGGGCCCGTTTGCATAAAACAACTTGTGAACTATTGGAAAAGCGAGCTTAAATCTAATTCAGCTGAACAACTATAATAGCCGCGATCACAAGTTAAATTGCGCAACAAATAACAAAAATGAGTCGTAGATGTGTTGAAAAAATGAAGCTTGTTGTCAGATTTTATTATAATAGAATTTGCTTCATGACAGATCCTAGATACTGCGGAATTCGCTCCGTAGTTGGTACGATGATGAGGTACGTAGAAGAGTTTATTAGATCGAAGTGACCTCGCAGGTACTTTCAATTTGAATTCAGGAAGCAAGATTGGACAGTCGATGACATTATCTAGCATATTATGCAGGAAACGTAAATTTCTTCTCTGTTGAATGGAGGAGTTTTATAACGTCATATTATTTGTTGAGTGAGTAAAGGACTAAAGGACACCATCTGATGCCAACGGCATCACATGACCAAAGAGATCAATTTTAATACAAAGAGTTCAGTTTTCTACCAGAGAAGCCAAACTTTGAACAAAATAGTTGAATCTTTAATCAACACTAATAATTTCTAACTAAATAGTCAACCAAAATGATGGATCCTCAACTAGAAAGGAAAAATTTATCAAGAGAATTTAAATTTCAACCAAGTAGCTCAATTTTACAGCCGCACAAAAAAAAGTCTAGAACTTTCCACGAGACACATGTATTTCTATGTATTTTGAGTCGCTGAATCAAAAAAAGCACCTTTCGCAATTGTTTTTCAACATAATCTCAAAAAATCGTATTTTTGAATCTATGATGGTGAAACTTGGTTTGATTATACATTTCAAGCTGCTGAATTTATATATAATATCAGTTCAGGGATATAACTAGACAATGCGGAACACAATTTCAAAAAAAAAAAAAAAAATGGTCTGAGCGGTGCTTTGCAGGACAACAATAGATTTGTGTACTTCCAGGCATCGAATCCGATACGTAAGCCAACTGGGCGTTTGTTTTGCATGAATGCATACTCCCTTAATCAAATTCAATAGATTGACACTTATTCCTCAGTAGCACGCTTTTCACTGATGAATCAGTGGTATCTCTAGCCGTTAATTATATAGCCGCTAGATGACGTGGCTTTTATATATAGTTCTGCATACCACTGACTTTTGATATAAGAACAGCTATTTGTTCTTATTATAACGCACTCTTTTGGATTCGAAAAATCTTCGTAACGGCATTTTTCTTTTGTTCTGAGGCAAATATCTTCTTAATGTTTAACAGCATTAGTCCGCCATAATATTTTGATCCCATCTGCCGTGATGTCTTTGTACCATCACTTTGATATCTTGGTGGAACCTTCCGTCATTTCTTCGCTGTAGTCTCAAAGGTTTTGAGGGAAGTCGCTGCTGGAACTTTTTTTTGAGGTTATGCCATAGATTGACAATAATATAACTAATCTGATTCTATTTCTCGAATTAGCGGCTTGAATCACAAAAAAAAAACATGTTTTCACATCACATACTCTAAACTGGAGTTTTCTGAGGGTTTGTCAAAAACCAAAAAACGAAAGAATCAACAACAAAGTATCAGCAACAAGAGATTTTCAATCAAAAAGGTAAAGGGTAGAGAGAGAAGGTACCTAAAGAGTCATGTATTAGCAATAATAAAGCTTTGAATTTTTTTTCGATGGTTTCATCAGGAAGACCCACTTCAAAACTATCGAAAGGTGTAAAAGCCTCTGTCTTGTCTTACAATAAATATATAAATAAATATTCAAAACAAAACTGAATCTCCTTTTTTATTAATAGTCTGTTTACAATGCTTACATAATATCAATTTCATACGTTATAATAATAATAATATTAAACATATAGAAAAATATAACGACTCAAGCGCATTTTGCCGATAGTAAATTTATGTGACATTATAGCAATTTGATTATAATATTATTTTACTTTCTGATCGTTTGACGTACTGTTTCTTTTGATATGTGTATAATTTTTTGTCATATGAAGAATTATACACATCAGTCAGCGAGTGCTTGTTGCTTGTTTCCCAACAAACAACAAACATCATTCGAAATTTAAAAAAATTTTAAATGTCATAAGAAAACGCGAAAAGAAAATAATGCAGTACGTTACTCTCCTCATCACGCTAAGGCAAATTCTAAGGGCACTGTTTTCAACCCTCTGTCTGAAGAGAAGCTCAGAGCAGCTTTCACTCATCTAATTTCCGTGCGGCTTCGTCACAATCGCATAATTATACGGAGAATTGAACCGCCGGATTGTAGGAAAGGATATGCAATATTTTTCGAGCAGGTGGGGGCTTGATGTCGCTCAAACTCAAGCGGCTGGGGATCCTCACTCCGCGACAAATATTCTATATTCCGTCCTACGTTCTAGTTGTCCAATCAGGGTGATTTTCCGACTGATCAATTGATATTAGAGATGTGCAAGAACAAGTTGCCTTAACTCATCTATTTTTAAATTTTCTCAAGCTAAGTTTGAATTTCATGAAGCTTAGCTAAGATTGACTAAATCCGAATGGTACTGGTTTAAGACTTTGCACAATACTATTTAATATATTTAACTGATTGATGACCCTCCCAATTTATAGGTGAAGCAGCACGGTTTTATTATAAAATAATTATTGCTTTGTCTCTAGATACATATACAATCTAGATACAGAATAGTGCTGATTTAGCATGTTTTGACGTGTTTGCTGCAATGAACAGGGATCACATTCCCTTTTCCCCTACTTTTTTCAAAACCTCTATATTCCCTATATTTTAGATTTTTCCATCTTTTTTTTCAAGCTACAATCTATTTTTTTGAATAGAAACCTATATAATCCGAAAATTCGAGCCAAAATCTATACTTTTGCAGCTTTGAACAATGAGCATGCATTATTTTTATTCAAGAAAATTTAAAAACCAAAATAAAAAATAATCACCATATCATGTTCACAGTTTTCAATTTCAAGAATGATAAAAATGTCAACCCATTTTATTACCTGTAACCATAAAGTAAACAGATATCTGTATGCCTTAAAATGTTTAATCGTTTTCTTTTTCGCGAAATCACGGAAGAGTTTCATTCTTAATACCCAAGATTTTTTCTTATATGAAACCGAATATCCTGTTTGACAGATAATTTCGAAGAAAGGCCCGACTTTTCATTTGCACTTTTACACCTTTTTATATTCGGCAGGTTCCGGTGTACTGTAAAAAAATATTTTGAATAATTTTTTTGGTCTTTTTGAAGTTTTGTATTCCTGGCCATCCTGAATGTTATCATTTGGGATATGCATGATATAAAATTTTTTTATGTTGATTTTTTCTAACAAGGAACAAAGTACCATTGGCAGTATTATCATTGAAAAAAAATCTTTTCTATAATGCTTTCGAAATTTCCCAAAAATACAAGATTCGAAGAATGCAGCGATAAGAATGCAGTTTCAGGTTTTTTGAAAAAAATTATGAACGTGGAATAATTGTGGTAGATCGCTAGAAGCGAGCACAAAACGCGGCATTTGTAGAGCTCATGAAAATATTTTTCATGATTTGTTTAGACTTTCTGAAATTTAATATTTTTGTTAATTTTCAGTACAATCATTAAGGGTACGTACTTGTGATTATTCATGTCCCTGTATTTATTTTTTGAACAATGTTTTAAGTGCAATGCACTGCAAAATCACCTTTGAAACCTTTCTGTGACCCCTGAATAGAGCTCGCTCTTAATGTACACGAGTCGTAATTGGCGTAAGCATTCATCCATTCATATTCCAAGGATTTCCCCCTTGTGGAGGCTGTGCTCCGCCATAGCGTGGAATAGTTGCGTATCCACCATATGGGAATTGGGAGGGTGCTTGAGGAAAATTATAACCACCTGTAATGAGTTTGTGAAAAAGCATATAATTACATCCCTATCATAATTGACGCTTCTTTAGCAGAAAAAGAGGAAAGGTTCGGAAAGAGTTTTCGTATCCGAGCTTTCCAGAATTGTATGTGCTCTTTCCGAACGTCTCTCTTTTCTGAGGATTCGCGACCATTTTCCGAATTCCACGAATAGTTCATTACGAAGATTTGCGAACTTTTTTTCGCAGTATTCCACTATGTACTTCGTTCGGAATATTCCCGATTTCTTTTCGAATAAATTTTAAGAGTTCCAAGTAGGTTATTCCGAAGATCTTCGAATATTTTCTTGTGTCCCACTGTCCAGTCCTTATTAAAAATGACGGTTGTGTTCACAACCGTATTTTCTAAATCTATTTAGCCAGTGAGACTTGAATTACATGTCATTTTTTAAATTATTCAACGTTCATATAGCAATTACAGATGAGAGTTTGGCCAACGGAATATTAAAAATTTGAAATATAGTGGAGTGATAATGTAAAGCAATAATGTGCACGAAAGTCGAAAAAGGCTTCCCTATTTATGACATTTTCTTATTATAAGATTTTCAGTAATCGTCTTTGCTGGATCAGTGAAGTTTAATATATTTCATAAATAGACAAGAATTATCAGAAGAATATGAGGTGAAACGCCCAGTTTCCGCCAACTTAAACGATTTGGCTACATTAAGAAACCTTAAAAAATGGGAAAAATCATTAGTATGAAAAACAAGTAATAGTTTCAGAAGTTCTCATATATGGGCATTTCCAGGCAAAGTGTCATTTTCTCACCAAAAAAAATTCAGGAATGAATCGCAAGGCACACATTCCAAACTCTTTTCCTACATTCTGAGTACATGTAGGAATTCCTTTTTTAGCTTGTTCAAAACCTTTGTGCATGCGAGCACTTCACACAAAATAGTTTAACTAATAAGTCTATTATTTGATAGAATTAATAATATTTTATGAATGGTAGGTGAAAGAGCAGCCCTCTCTCACCTGTAAATATGAGTGATTCGATGGAAAGAAGTCAAATTTTTTCATTATTTTTTGTAATATTTCAAAATATTCTGAGTTTTTGGAAAACAATTCTAGGCGAAACCTATTCCTTTTAATAAAATGGAACTTCTTTGCAGAATAAAATTTTTTAACGACATTTAACTTTTGAAGAAGAACCATTTATATACCAGTTCTAACTTAGATTCTCATGAAATGCACATGATTTTTAAGGCACACAATTTTTCTTGCGAGGACGTTTTTTGGCCACCGAAATACAGCAAAAAAATGTAACCCTATCTTCATGCGCGCGACTTTCACAGCTGCTGACAATGGAATTGACATTTTTGCTGAAACTTTGGAGTGGACATTTTGGCCTTAATCTGGGCATAACTTACGCGCGCACTGCGATATTAGCTTTATCCGTGGTAAACGTATTCACCCCATCATACTCTTTAATTTTCGTGAGCATAGAGTAGTGTACTTTAAGTGCTCCAAGAATGTTTGAAAATTCGATAGTTTTAGGAGCACGTTTTTTCTTTCATAAGTTGTCTACTTGCCACCAAAATCTAATAAAAAATCGAAGGATTTTTTACCTGGGTAGTCGCGCGCATTTTTCTAAAAGCTAGGGGCGCTCAAACTTGCAAGCGAAGTGAGCTGCGAAAATTTTTTCTGATATACTTGAAGATAAAAGTTCAAAGCATAAGTTAAACATACTTATTTTAAAACATTTTCAATGCTTCATTCATTATATTTATCATTCAAGTCTGCCAGTTAGCGATTACTGGGTCCTTGGCAATAACTGGGCGTTTTACCTTAAGTTCTGAAAAACTCGTCAATCTTTTTTATGTTGAACAGTTCGAAGTTCGGGAAGTACTCAGAAGCGAAGTTCACATACATTCCAGGAAGACTAGGAAACACTAGTCTTGAGACAAATTTACACCTGCCCTAAGCTTAACATGTGGAATCTCATTATTGCTCAAAGTGATTCACAATGGACAGTATCCAAAAAGATAAATACCTTGAACTGGATATGGCATTGTTGCATATGGATTGTACGTGGTGGGCATTGGAGGTGGTATGTATGCCGGATACGGAGTAGCGTTGGTACTGTGTGGGATAGGCATTGAACCTTGAAACTGCAAAGGATATGGCAACTGGGATCCAGACTCCGTGCTTGATTGAGGTTGAGGGTTTCCTATATTTATAAATTGTATGCATAAAAATTCTGAACAGGTACAAGGACAATAAAAATGAATAAGATAATAGTAATAATAATAATATTAATAATAAATGTTCAACATTTTGATCCAATTAGGCACTAGACTTAGTCCGTGGCTGGTGATAGAACACCGGGTGAAATAACCCGAGATAAATTTATGACGAGATACGACCATCAGAATGTCATCTATTTTTTACCGACTTCAAAAAGGAGGAGGTTCTGTTTTCGACCTGCATTTAAAAAAAAAAATTTTTTATGCATGTTCGCGCATATCTCTGAAATGGCGGAACGATTTTATTGCGGTTGGTCTCATTTGAAAGGGTTTGTTTTGTAGTTGGTCCCATTCAATTTTCAAGTCATTCGCAATTGTTTATAAAAAAATATTTAAACAGATTACCCTAAAGATTATCATTCTCTTAAAATAACTTGACCAATCGGTTCTACGGAAAAAATTATTACAAGTCTTGATACTATTTTTTTGTCAAACTTTCGTTTATTAGTGTAAATTAGTGATAAAGATGTGATTTTTTTATGTATGTTCACGCATATCTGGAACGGCTGAACCGATTTTATTGGATGTGATCTCATTTGAAAGGGGTTGTTTTGCAGTTGGTTCCATTTAATTTTCAAGTCATTCGCAATTGAAGAAAAAATTTTTTTTTTCAATTTTTGAAAACTAAAAAAAAAATACCGACTTGAAAAACAAGTCGAAATGATTTAAACAATAGTAACTAAAAAGAAGAAAATAATAAATTTAATAATGACAGTTTTTACTACAAATTAATAATTTTGAAATGCCTACTCAATTAGCTTACAAAAAAAAATTATTGTTTAAATCTCGCTTTTCTTGAAGTGGACGCCACGGCTATTCAATCAATGAACACTGATGCCCTTCAAATTGATTCTTCGTGACAAAATATATTCTTTTAAATTGCTGATTCAACCACGGCGTCGAGTTAAAAAAAAAAGCGAAATTCAAACAATCATTTTTTTGTGTGAGCTGAATAAGTAGACATTTTAAAAATATTGATTTGTAGTAGAAACTGTCATTATTAAATCGATTTTTTTTTACTTTTTAGCTACTATTGTTTAAATCATTTTCGATCTCTATTTTTTTTTTTTGAAGTGGGTCTTTTTTTAACCATTTTAATTGCAAAAATAAATATTCCGTGAAAAACAGAGTAGTTTCAGACCGGTATGAAATAATACATGTAAAATGTTTTCAGCTCCCGAACTAATACCCTTGCTTTAAATCAATCAATCCTGGCCATAATAAAAAAAATGTGTCTGCTGTAATCGCATGAGAAGTACTCATGCTATGGCACTTCTATTTTTTTCACCGTGTACATTACGTGAAGACATATAAGTTTTCGGTTGAATTAATTTCTGAGCATTTACCTCCGTGATGGGATGGAATATTAGGTGTGACCGCAGGTCCTGTTTGTCCCAAATTGGTAGTTAAATCTTTAAATAGTTCCTCCTTCTCTGTTCTACGAGCGAAGCAAAAGTCGGATATCTTGTTTTGAAAGACCACTAATAGCTGGAAAAATTGAATTCATGTGAATATTGATTGCAAAGATATTCAAATACATACTGAAGGTTTCAAATGAGACTTATAACATTTCTTACCTGTGTTAAATCATTGTAAAATTTCGCCCCTTCACTCAAATTATTTTTCAATTCTTTGAACGCATCATAAGCTGCTGCTAGTTTGCAAAGCATTTCCTCACGAGCAGTTCCACTACCCGATTGCTCTCTAACAAACTCAGCGTGCTGATTCTATTGCCATACGAAAATATATCAATGTAAATAAACATTAAAGGATCGGAGAGTATAAGAGGATATAAAATTCCTCTGCGTTTAAATTTAAGTTTCATGAATACATGTGAAAACTTTTACGACTTTAAGTTTTAAACGACATATTTGGACGTAATTTTTATTCAAAAACTTCGTTTTGTAGTTTTAAAATGACACACTGTAGATATCTCAATAAAATTTACGGCAATTGTTCAGAGTAGATTCTTTGGAACCTTCTGAAAAATACTAGTTCTATTCCAAGAGTAGAATATCAACCTAGAATATCCGAAAAAAAATTGGAGTTGAGTAATTTCAATATTTTACAGTTGATTACTTGTGAGAATTATAATACTAAAATAATCACCATAATTGATATTAGAATTGAAATATGTCAAACAAATTCGATTTTATCAATAGATAATCATTTCCGTCAAACTGTAACAGCGAACAATATTTGCTATTTTTGGCAACCTGCTGACTACCTTTCCGGATTGACCTTGAAGGTGTAATTTGCAGATATTTTCATGAAATGTTTTCATGTTTTGTATTGATTCAATTTAAAATGCGTCTAATTTTACTTCATATTTTCAACTGCCACTCGCTATTCTATATATTAATTTTTTTATACGGACTCAGCGATCTTAAAAACTCTTAAATACAAAAATAGTGCTCCGACATCTGCTCCAGTTTGGCAAAAAATCGCTATGTTTTTTTCTATAATCTAAATATTATGGTCGTAATCTTGAGTGCGCCTAGGGCGCTTCTCTGTCGAATCTCGCGCTTGGTCATTGTGCTTACTCCATATTTGTGCAGAGACCTCTTTAAATTAAAGGGCAACATATTGACAATGATAACAAATCATTTTTTCTAAATGTCTTTTGGGTTCGACGAATACATTGTCTTCACGCGTCTTGTGCCTTGCATCCGAATAAAGTATGAATAAAACGCAAAATAGCCAAAATTCTAAACTTGATGAGGGACACATCGTTTTCTAAACACACGTTTAATTTTAAAGTATTTGTTGAAATGTCTTTTTTTTCGTTATTTGTTCTAAAAAGTGACAGTTTTCTATATAAGAGTTCGTATAATAGCTGAAGCTGCATGATTATACGAGGAGGAGTACCTTATTTTTGCCATTTTAACTTCCCCCGAAATTTTATTTGGTGAAAATTGATTTATTTTCATGCAAGTTTATTCTTGTGATAGAAAATGGATCTTCTCGGTATTACGAGAAATTAATTTATCCTGAGTGGTTGGAAATGAAAGTTTTTCTTTTGAATTCAAGTTTTAGAATAAAACAGAATTATTGAAATTTTATTTAGTGAAAATTGGTTTTCTTCTTTATGGAAGTTTGTATTTTTGAGATAGAAAATGGATCTTCTTGGTATTTCGGAAAAGCGGCCGTTCAAGTATTACGTAACGCAATTTCATACGAATTTCGACCCCCCCCCCCCCCCCCCCCCCCCAAGC
>WSXT02143971.1:0-10417 GCA_011762715.2 Neuroterus valhalla
CCGCTTTGGACAAACTTTGATCGAGTGCGCAGTACGAGACACGCGATGAGAATGTATTCGTTAAAGCCGGAGAAGCTACAACAAAAGAGAATTCACACTCTTCGAATTAACGTAGTCGACATTTCGCTTTTGACCATCACAAGCTCTATATGCGAATGCAGGGAGGTAAAAAGGCCCAGAGCGTAGCGCTAGATGAGATTACCATTGAGCGCGAGATGCGGAAGACGCAGGCCCTAAGTGCGCTCAAACTTGGCAGCGAAGCGAAACTTCCCTATCAACTAAATTTTATGATTCATTATTCTACTCAACTTTCCTACTGTCTCCCCCTTCTTCCCTCATAATGTACTCCATACCCTCCTCTTGTCTCCTTTTATCTTCCTGATCCTGAATTTTTTACCTCCTTATTTCACTATGTTTTTGAACCTTTTTCTCGCTTCCGTTCTACCAGTCCACCTTGATCTTTTCCCTCATTTCCTCCTTCTTTCAGATTCTGATTTTTCCAATCCCATTGTCAGTCAGAATTTTTCTATTGTTTTCCTTTCCTCTCGTGCTAATCTTGAGCTTTTCTTTTTCTTCTATGTTTCCTTTTTCTACTATGTTTCCTTTTTTTCCATGTCTTGGATTTTCAAATTCTATATCCTAACCCATTCTTTAGCTTACCTTCATTTCTCTCCTTAGGAATCAACCCCCTTCGCTCCCCTTATCTCTCCTGCTTCATTCATTCCTGAATTTCCTAATCTTACACTCTACTATTTTTCCCATACTGTCTTCTTTAGATATCCTACTACTCTAGCGCGTTCAAGTTTTCTAATTTCTAACCTACCATCTTCCACAAATCTTCCCATCCCCTTATATTCTTCCCTTTTCTGAGTAATAGATTTTCTAATTCCACATGTGCTCGATTTCCTCACAGTTTTTCCTTTCCTCTTTCACTTATATACTGCGTTCTCTTGTCCTATTCTATTCAATTTTCTCAGTGATGAACACGAAATGGAGAAAAGGAATAAAATGAATTAAACACGATCTAGAGCAAACTCCGAAAGTACGAAGTTTCCGGAGTGACTTAGAGAGACCGACATTATTTCCATTGCCAGTCACAGCGGTCACTTCCTGCCCCAACGAAACTTGGGAGAGGGTAGGGAAATGTGACCAGAATATTTCTATGACCAGTAACAGGGGTGCCTCCTTGACCCCCACGAGACTTGGGAAAAGGGAAAGATATGTGACCTACATCATATCGATGACAAGTCACAGGAGTGATTTTCCACCCTCGCAAAGCTCGAAAGAGGTGAAGGTATGTGACCTACCTCATCCCTATGACCAGTCACAAAAATGACCGCTCGCCTCCACGAGATCTAGGAAAAGGGGAAGGAATGTGACCTACATTATTTCCATTACCGGTTTCAGAGTTGACTTACTGCCCCAACGAAGCTTGGGAGAGATTAGAGGAATGTGACCTTAATATTTCTATGACCCGTCACAGGGGTGTCTCCTCGACCCATATAAGGCTTGGGAAAAGTAGGAGGTATGTGTCCTACATTATATCGATGACCAGTCACAAGAGTGACATTTCAACTTCACGATGCTTGAAAAGGGGGAGGTATGAGACCCATCCTATTCTCTATGACCAATCGCAGGAGTCGCCCTCGCAGCCAACAAGACTTGGGAAAAGGGGAAGGTATGAGTCCTACATTATATGAATGACCAGTCACAAGAGTGATGTTTCAACCTCACGATGCTTGAAAAGGAGGAGGTATTTGACCGACATTATTCCTATGACCAGTCACAGAAATGACTTCTCGCCCCAGTGGGACTTAGAAAAAGGGAAGAGAATGTGATCTACATTATTTCCATTACCAGTCGCAAGGGTGACTTCCCGCCCAAACGAAACTTGGGAGAAATTGGAGGTATGTGACCGACATATCTCTACGACGAATCGCAGGGGTCGCCCTCGCACCCAACATGACTTGGGGAAAGGGGGAGGTATGTGACATTCTATCGATAACCAGTCAGAAGAGTGACTTTCCACCCTCAATGAGCTTGAAAGGGAAAGGTATGTGACGGACCTTATTCCTATGACCAGTCACAGAAGTGTCTTCTTACCCCTACGAGATTTAGGAAAAGGGGAGGGAATGTGACCTACATCATTCCCATTACTAGTCACAGGGCTGACTTACTGCCCCAACGAAACTTGGAAGAGAGTAGAGGAATGTGACCTAAGCATTTCTATGACCAGTCACAGGGGTGCCTCCTCGACCCCAACAAAACAGAGCAATGCAACCATTATTATTTCCATTACGAGTCAGAGGGGCGACTCCGTGCTCCAACGAGACTAGGGGGACAGTAGAGAAATGTGACCTACATAATTCTATGGCCTGTTGCAGGGGCGCCTTTACATGACTTGAGGAAAAGGAAAGGTATGCGACCTACGTTTTTTCTGTGATCAGTCATAGGGAGGCGTTCCTGCCCCCATGAGACTTGCGAATGGTTATAGTATGTGAGCGACGCTATGTGAACTTTTTTTTTTGTCATGAAATTTAAACAACCGCTTTGAAATTTATGTTCCTCGTTGACTGAGAATGATTTTTCGGGTGAAATTCGACATTCTTCTGAAAACTACTCTCTGCTCAAAAAACCCTCAATGTTGCAGAGGGCTGCGATTTTTTTGCCTCATGTCCCGAAAAATTAGATTTAAACTTCCTCCCCATTCGAAACTTCGATTCTCGCACGAAATTTTGTCTTTCAATTGAAAAATTTGAATAATTCTCTTAAGAAAATGAAAATACTAAAGTTATAACAAAAATCCATTTTGGATGCCGCAAGAAAAGTTACACTAACATGAAGGTATTGTGGCACATGAAAAAGTGAAGATCTATGCACCTGTAAATGATCAACTAATTAAAAAATTGTCTTATTATTCGAAAAGCTTTTCAATCGGCTAGGATGATTCAGTCAAATTTTGAGCCGCTGAAAGGGAAAGGGAGTTAGGAGCTATAACTTGACGTTGCCGTATTAGAAACTGTATAACACTGTACTGAACAATATTTATTTCAGTAAAATTTTAGATTACAATTTTGTGCAATACTTGGCGAATTAGATGATATTCTGTGAAAACAGATCCTTATTTGGCCTGGCATCATATAATTAGATCGGGGAATCTTATTTTTTTTTAGATATACAGTGATTGATGTTTTTAAAATTACTTCAATTGGAAAAATCATAAGGAGAGGAAATATCCATTCATTCACCCGGAGGCAAGGGAATGGGAAATCTATTTTTGAGCATCTCTTTTGCCTTACTTTCAGCATATGCTAATTTCTTCGCAGTGAATCCAGAAGTAGGACCCTTTCGAAGTTTAGTCGTGTCGATTTGGTTCTTTAGTTCGACCACGATAGTATCCAATTTAGGGTCGTATTGAACATGTTCTATTTCATCTGTAATCTTACTTCCAGAGGCATCTTCCATTTTTACACTTTGAGCACCATTTAGATTGCTACCGTGGGTCGCCACAACAATATACGGGTTTACCACCAAACCAAGAATACTTAGACCTCTATTGTTATCAAACTTAGTTTGGAAGGGCCTTTTAAAATCCACTGTTTGAAGCTCTTTCATCCGTTGCACTTCCTTTTCATATTTCACTGTATCACTACGAGTCCAGGGCTTATGAGGTTTGAATCCTTCGCCTGGTTTCGGACCCAAACGCTCAGCTCCACGGTTTCCAGCACCACCTTCACCCCCTTTCACTGATTCTGCAAGAATGATACTTGTTAATATATAAGCATGATTACAAGGACATAAAATGATTTTCATCTCGGTTGAACGACCTTCTTCATGTACGTGAAAGGCTGTTCGAAGAAAGGATGTCACAGTAAAAATGAAGTCCGAATAGAACACTCGTTTCAGGGTACCATTTACCTGCAATTCCCTCGGTAGTGTACATGTTAGCAAGTTAAGCAAGGTGTGATCCGCCGACCACTTGAGGTACGGAGTCATATTTTGACAACTCTGCGATCATACGCCATAGTCTGTAGACAATGCAAGGTGCACCATATACGCCTTGTAGTATTAAGCCACAACTATATGCATGCAGAAAGCCTGCATGTACGCGAAGCAGACGATCTGTTCACGTGATTTATATCATGACCACTGATCCTTATTATACCCTAGACAGCAGAAAGCCATGTATTTTAAGGTTAAAACACGAACACCTCTCGCAGTCCAATAATAAACGCTGTCTTGAATCCTCATGTGAACGTAATTCGCTGACTTGAGAACAGACTCCAAATAAGGGCTCCAACTCGCCCTTGTTTGTAAAGGCATCCACTATCCAAAGTATAATATAGATTAGTGTCTTAGGTTCCTCTATTGAGTGGCTATAATCCACCTGCCATCTTGCTTCCGAAACTTATAAGAAAAAGAATGGCACACTCCCACATACGTTTTATTCTTGCTTGGCGCACAGGTTTTGGTGCGGAGCTAGCCACTTGCATGTTCCACCTAACAGAGGGCCCTTGTTTTACAGAATGCAATTAACACACCATGTTTACTCTAAAGACCATGGCATACATTCAAAATAGCACCTGTCATAACATTCTAAAGCGTTTTTTCTATATTTTATGTTGCTTTGTAGATTTTTCATCCTGCGGCGTCTGTTTATGGTAATTATCGCTTGAAAAATATGCGTAGGTATACAATCAATAGATGTTTGTGGAACAAACGAAGAGACCCCTAGAGACCAGAATTTCTAAGTACAAACATCACAAAACAAGAAAGGATATTACCAAAAATTACCAACTCCTAGTTACTTTTATCAATTTCAAACATACTGGTAACTTCCATAAATTTCAAACAGTTATTCTCAGTGTGGTCTGCACCAAATTTTCAACAACTATCTGAAATAACATTATTTTTTAACCAAAAACATTTACATACATTCGTGATATTCACTGTCTTGGAAAGGCCATGATTTCATGGTGAAATGCATAGACTATTCTTTAGACTAAATAAAAGGATTATTATTAACCGAAATTCCTAGTCCTAAGGCCTAAACAATAACAGATTGATTTCTTCTGGAAATTGGTCCAAATAATTAAAAATTAGCTGCCAGATATAATTGGCTCATCGTACTCAAGTTCCAGGGTAAAATAAATACCGTCAAGATTTTACCGCAAAAAAATTCACTCCCAAATTTTTCCAGTGAGGACTGCTTGAACCTGATTGGCCAATCAACTCTTTCTCGAAAAATTCAAGAGGATGGAAAGCCAAATCGGATCATTGATTTATCCATTATCCCTATTCATGTTATTAGGGTATCTTGAGATTTCGATTGCTTCTCTATGCCTTCTTGGGAAGACATTGTTTGTTTCTGCGATGACGGTTGCTTTGACGAGTCAAATGATATGTACAGTCTAAATTGTTATAAAACTATCACAGGGCATGCCTGAAAAAAATCTGAGCTGGGCCAGGAAGACAGGAACCAGAAACGACCTCAAAGTTAAGCTTGAAAATTTCCGAAAATTTTCAGCAGCTTTAAGTAATTTATAGTACAATCGCACCCAGAATTTTTTCTCCGTTGAGAAAAATCTTACTAAAAGTATGCCCGTTTATTTTTCGTGGATATTTTAGGAATGAATGAAGCTAGTGTGAACTTTTTTTAAACATAGACCGAGTATAACTTAACGAAAAAAACGACCAATTTTCAGATTTGTGTTAATTCCTATTATTCAACTTAAGCCTTCTCCATCAAACTGAGGAACCTAGAAAGTAATAAGTTGTTCCCAAGATATGGCTAGATTTATGAGGTCATTGAAGTTGGACTCGCCAACCAGCGAGTCGGTTGCTTCTCACTTTGCAACTAAGTCCAAAAAGGTTGAAGCATCAAGTGGGTTCTGAACCTTCCAGAACTTCATTGAACCAGAAAGTTGCCGAAAAAGAGACAAACAATTAGGAACCAGCGCTGGTACCTGAGCCATCATACGATAAAAATTCTCTCCTGTCAAACATTATGTCGCAGGTGGCGAATATTTCAAATTCGACACTTTTCTTAAAGAGCAGGAATGCGCATATTACTAATTGTTGAATTGACCAAATAGTAAAAACTTTGAAACAAATATTGTTGCAGGTTAAATCTGAACGGTTTTTTACTCTACCTTGGCATTTAAGGTATACCTTGAATCCTATAGGATAAGCCAACTATGTGTGGTATTATCGATAGGTCCTATTTCGAATTCACGCCATTGACTTTAAAGTAGAGATGGTGTGCTAATTGCATTATGTGAAACAAGGCCCTTCTATTAGGTGGAAATATGCAAGCAGCAATCTTCCCTAATCTATGTAATAGACTGGATAGTGGATGACGTCAATCTTCTATCTAGAGCTCAATACAGATTAGTAGTCTCATTGTATCTACCGGAGAAACGATCGTCTGCCTTGAATGCATGCAAGCTACCTGCATGAATAGAATTGTAGCCCAATAGTACAAAGTGCAAAAAACGCACCTTGCAACGTCTACAGAATATGGAGAAAGATCGAAAAAATCATGGAGAATAGACATAAGGAGATCAAACTAGTGGAACTAGAAACTAGCACTTTCCTGTTGCTAGAAGTTTGAGAAGTTCACACAAACACACGTGTACAAAATCACACTTACGTATAGTTCAAAACTTTCCGAGCATGGCGTGCCGTCTGCATTGTACAAATAATATGGCCTCCTATATGAACATGACGTATACATAACCTCAAATGCGACTGAAATGGCGGCCATTTTATTTTTACAAATGCGGTTAGCACGCCATGCTCGGGAAGTTTATGGACTGCACACGTATATGTACGTGTTAGTGGCAACAGAAAAGCGACCGTATTCGATGAAATCCATACATTACAGATTGGTCACCTTATGTCTATTCTCCATGGAAAAAATTGTCAAATTAAAACTGCATACTCCAAGTGGCCGGCGGATCACACTAGATTCTCAACGCAGCGACGGCAGCAGCTTTCCACAATATCAAGAACTAAAAATATATTACTTACCAATAGAGTTTGGGAAGAACATCACTAAGAACAGCAAAAATACAATATATTTCATCATTTTCCGAATATTGAGGACAGGTTTAGAAAGAGATTTTTATACTATCTCGTACTGCGAAATTGATTGATGTGCCGTCTGTACCTTAGAATGTATGCACATGAGTCCATCGAGAAAACACATAAAATTTCGAAGCAGATGTAAACAAAATAATAAAACTTACGACTTCGGAAAGGATCGAAAACTTTTCGAAAACATGATCGTCAATTTTCTATTTTTTGTAACTTCGTATGTCGAACCAAAAAATTTTTTAAAAACATGTACGTAAATTCTTATACTATTCAAACTCCGCATATTGAATATTCTAAAAAAATGTAAATATTTTACTGTGGCATTTTGAAAACTGCGAGATCGAAAAGAAAACATTTTTGAATGTTAATGGTTATATTCATATCATAATATATGGGTTTATTTGTTACATCATTCTTGGGATAAATAGTACCAATATATAGAAGGATTAGATCCGAAAAGAAACCTGGAATTCCACTTCAATTCATAAAAATCCTTTGGAGTCCTTTTGAATCTCATAATAACTCTGGATATATTATTTAATCCATAAGAGTCTGAGGAATCTTCTGTCAGCCTTAAAAGTTAATTAGAATCTTTCGACTCACTTTTTTCTATCGTTGATATCTTTGAAGAAGTCAGAAACCAGTGGAAAACCCTTGTAAATTATGCAGAACGAAATAAAACTTATGTATTTCCTGAACTTCTTGAGCAACCACTCCTCCATTAAATACTTCAAAATCTTTCAAATACTTGGATGTAATAAAAAATTCTTCAGATTCGAGTATATTCTATCAAATCTCTTGAAATTCGTTGGGATTCCTCTAAATCAGATTTGAGAAGTATTTCTCAGAAAATGTATGGAAGGGATTTGAATTACAAAGACATTCAGATAAAACACATTTAAAATGCATGTGAGAATGGTATTTTCTATTGAATTATTTGGGGTATTTCCCTTAAAATACTTTCTGATATCAGCACGTTATAACTGCATTACTTTTATAATAAAATAACATAAATATATAAATTATATCAATTTGAAGATCAAATTTAGAAAGTACAATTTTAACGTGTTCATTTTAATCTGAAAGAGAAATAAAAGAATAAAAAAAAAATATGAGAAGACGTCTTCCAAGATTCCTTTTTCCTTTACTATTTCACATAAATATTACCAAACTGGGAAAACCTCTTCTTTTTGTGAAGATTAATAAATTCTTTTTTCTTTTTGATGGAAATTTGTTGAAAATTAATTTTACTCAAGGCTCCACTGGCTTCAAGGAACACATCCTTATTACAATACTCGCCACCGACATTTACATCTCGCATAGTCTGACTAGCAAATTGAATTTTTCATTGTTTTAAAAGGGTTGTCACGATTAAAAAAGAAAATACACGTCTTATTGAAGAGAATCCATATCAAACTTGTAGATCTTTTTAAGATGAACCATTTTTCTACATAATGTTCCTTCTTGTCTATTATTGTTCGGCTGGGAAGTGGTATTTTCCTATTTTTGTGAGCGCGTTATCTTTAAAAAAAAAAACTATGGGTCTCATCAAAAATTGATCAACAGTAGCTATATAGATTTTTCTAACATGAACAATTTTTTTTTCATTTATTTTTTTGCATCTTCCATAGTTTTGCTGAAAAAAGAAATTTTTCATTTATGGGAACATTTTTCACGATTTTAACAAAAACCATGCATCTTATAAAATAATAGATTTCAATAAAATTTGTAAAACTTTTTAAAATGAATAATTTTGGTTCTTTGGTTCTTAACATTTGTTTGTACCTTGCTTAGTTTGAGCGGAAATGTGCATTTTCGATTTTTCAGAAAGCTATTCTGATGGATAAAACCAGAACCATTGGTCAAAAAAGGCTGGTTAACGAACTCGTCCTTTTTTTTGCGGCCCTGAAAAGTGTGTATCATTCTTCTGAAAGTTATTAGGTCTACAGATTACAGACAGAGAAAGGATCATATGCCAAAGCCTGTAAACATTGCAAGGTGTGTTATTTGAACCTTGCAATATTAAGCCTAAACTCCAATCATGCTGCATTTCTAACTTAACATTCTTATCAACTTCTAAACTGTTCTCTTCTTTTGTCCCAACAATTTACAGCGTCTTATTTCTTAATGCTCTATCTTCTTTCCAACCCTTTATTTCTCAGTTCCTTATCCTGTCCCATTTTAATAATGTCTTTCTTTTTAACAATGTATCTTTTCTTCTTCCAAGTTCTACTCCTACTCTTTTATTTAAATTTTATCATTTGTTACTCTACTGGACTTCCCTGCTGTGTTTCCCTCCTTTTTTCCAATCCTGATTTTTCCAATCCCATTGTCTGTCAGAATTTTTCTATTGCTTTCCTTTCGTCTGTTGCTAATCTTGAGCTTCGCTTTTTCATATATCTTTCCTTCTTTTCCATTTCTTGAATTCCCAAATTCTATATCTTTACCCATTCTTTAACTACGTTTTATTTTTCTTTTGGGAATCTTCCGCGTTCGCTTCCCTCATCCCTCCTGCTTCATTGATTCCTGGATTCTCTAATCCTACATTCTGCTCTTTTTCCCACTGTCTTCTTTTATTTCCTACTACTCTACCGCGATCTGATGCCTTATTCTCTTCTCATCTCCGAATTCCATACCCTGCTCCATTCTTCTTATGTTCGACCGACTATCTTCTACCAATCTTCCCATTCTACATATCCTTCCCTCCTCTTAGTAAAGGATTTTCTAATTCCATATGTGACCCATTTTCCTCATGTTTTTCCTTTCCTCTTTCAGTTACATGCTGCGTTCTCTTCTCCTATTCTATTTATTTTTCACATTGATAAACACAAAAATGAGAAAAAAATTGAAATGAATTAAAGACGTTCTGGAGCCAACTCCACAATTGCCTTACCTTTTCTCGCCCTCACGAGATTATGGGAAAGGAGGGGATGTATGTGACCTACATTATATTGATGACCAGTCACAAGAGTGACTTCCTACCCTCACGAAGCTTGGAAAAGGGGGTGGTATGTGATCTACCTTATTCCTTTGACAAGTTACAGAAGTGACTTCTTGCCCCCAAAGAGACTAAGGAAAATGGGTGGGAACGTGACCTACATTTTTTTCATCACCAGTCACAGGGTCGACTTGCTGCCCCCGCAAGACTTGGGAATAGGGGGAGGTGTGTGACCTTCATTATATCGATAACTAGTCACAAGAGTGACTTTCCACCCTCAAAAAGCTTGGAAAAGGGGAAGGTATGTGATGTACCTTATTCCTATCACCAGTCACAGCAGTGACTTTTCGCTCCCAAAGGGACTAAGGAAAAGGGGAGGGA
>WSXT02143982.1:0-10416 GCA_011762715.2 Neuroterus valhalla
TTTAAGGCTTTCACGATGATCCATTATGAAAATGAAGTTGTTTCGGGTTTCGATCGTGTACAAAGTACAAATTTTGTACTTTGTATTGTATTGTATTTTTGTACTTTGTACACGATCGAAACCCGAAGCAACTTCATTTTCAACTTCATCTCTGTTGGAAGAAACGTATTCTTTTAATCTTTTGGGTATGGAACTCAACTGTTTGGTTGAATATTCGTCTCTTTTGATTCAAAATCTTATTATTTGGTTGAAAATTTAATTTTTCCTTTAAATGCAACAATTTTGCTGAAAAAGTCATCCTTTCCTCATTAAAGTCCGCCATTCTGTTTGGAAGTCAGACTGTTTTGTTGAAAATTCGTCTTTTTCGTTGATAAATTCGAAAATTTTGGAATGAAATTGAAGCACGTCTTTAGAAATTCTCTTTTCTTCTAAAAATGTATATTTTCGAGTGAAAAAGCCAACTGCTTTGTGAAATATTTGTCTTTTTTCGTTTGAAACTTGATCTGTTTCAGAAGTTCCTTCTTCTAATCATGTCTTTTAATTAAAAATATAAATTTTTGGTGGAAATTATTCTGTTTTATTGGTTAGGAATTATCTACCTTGTTAGAAATCCATTATTTGTTTGGTCCGGAATTTATATCCTTGAATTGAAAATTCTGAGTTTTGTAGGAAATCGAATATTTGCAGAGAAGGAATTGAGATCCACATTCAAATTATTCCCAAATGATTATATTTATCTCTTGAGTAAAGGATCATTGTATCATTGATTCTTTCTATTTAGTCTCAAATTCTGCTTTAAGTTCCGAATAGACTTTTACGCTCGCATATTATAAAAATTTATCAGAATCTAGATAAAAAAAAAATTTTCTCTGCTCAGATTTTCAGGTGGGTAATTACCCACTTCGAGGAATTTCAGGTGGGTAGTGCTACCCACCATACCCACCTCTTCCGCCGGCCCTGTACAACACATTTATGAAGTAGAATATAGTCGATACACTCTCTTTCCGGAAATCTTTGTTGCGACCTTTTTTTTGGAGCAGACGAATTACAATTTTATTTGGAAATTCATCATTTTGTTTATAAACGTACAAATTTCTTTGAAAACTAGTTTTTTTTTATTTTGTTAGAAATTAGTATTTTCTTGTTGTTAGAAATGTTTTTTAAACTGAAAATGTGACTCATTCTAATTGAAAGTTCTAAAGTTGTAGTTAAAAATTCATTTGTATAGTCCAACATCAATTTTTTAAAATTTGGAAATCGAGAGTTCAAATTTTGCTTAACAATTTATCTGTTCTGGTGAAAATTAAATCAAATGTTCTAAAATTCAACTCCATTAGTTGGAAATGCTTTCTTTGAGTAGTAAACTCTTATGATTGGTTAAAAAAAATTTCTTTTCTTAACTAAAAAAGTTACTTTTCCATTCTCGATTGGAAATCATTATTTTTGTAGTTGGGAATTCTTTTATTCAAAACTTGCATTTTTCAGCAGAAGACTAATCTTTGTAATAGAAAATTAGTCTCCTTGCTTGAATTTTCAGCCTTATGGTTGGGAATTGGAGTGCTTCACTTAAATATTTATCTTTTAGTTCATCTTCTTGGTTTGAAACTCAAATGTTCCAGTTAAAGATTCATAATAATATTTGAAAATTTATCACTCTGGTTGCAAAATGGACTATTTTGTTGGCAAAAACGTTGTGTTAAAAGATGTTGAGAATAAACGTCATGGATTATAATAAATGTTTGCGTTCCGCGACAAAAATAAATATGTTACTTTCAGTTGACCAGAAAAAATGAAAAACTTGTCCAGGAAAAACCCCTCTTACATTTCATTTCCTAATTCAGATGAAAATTTTTCATTATATTAAATCCAATTAAATGTGTAATTTATTCTTACTGTTCTTTATTATTCCTTTGTTCTAATTTTTAATTCAGGACTATATGAAATTTTGAAAGAAATCAAATTGTTACCAGCGAAAGTACAAGGAGATAAAAATCATGATTGAAATTGATAAGAGTTGCAGCTATATTGGAAAAAGAGTTTTGAAGAAGAATTCAACATGAAACTTCCGTTGAATAATCTAGCCAACTTAAGATCTTGATAAAAACCTACAAACGAATGAGGAATGCTGTCATCGTTTCGTGAACTTCTTACTATATATTTGCATTTATTTGAACTTTCAATTTTAATTTCTGCAGGGAAGTTATCTGGATTTGTCGATGAGCAAAGACAATGGTTTTCAAAAATCTTTGAATATCATAGCAAAAAAAATGTTTTCAAGAGATTCAATCCTGATGTTGACTGCGGTGAGAAGAATTAAAGGAAAAGCACCTTTTGAAGATTATTTCTTCTGCAGATACTGGTTAGATAAAAATTCAATCTTTTATATAATTAAGACTTTACTAATAATCTTAATGATTATATATTCAAACTAATCTTTTGTAATAAAATAATTTCAGAGATCGCTTGTACAAAGTACAATGTAACTGCGGAAGAAGCATTGTCGCAAATCAGTACAATAATCGGAAATGCCATCGAATGGGTCGGACATCGTAGAGAACGAAGTCAAAAAGACTGAAGAATGTATTAAATTGTTATGAAATATTTAAATGCATTTGTTGTTGACCTTTGGTACTTCAATAAATATCGAAGTTCACTTTTTTCATTTTCCTACTTATAAAAAAATCATACAAAATACTTTTGAAATATTAAACATTCCTGAATAAATGAATTTTGAGACTGTATTTTTAGCTTCGTATGAAGCATTTACATAAGTTTATCGACTGCACACAAATATTTGATGAATATTCATTATTTTGAAATCCTTATGTGCCTAACGTTTGAGACTATAAAACTGACTTTGACCTCTTTTTCGTAATTTAGACGATTGCAATGTAAATGAACAAATTATTTTTTTCGCAGTAATGTTAGAAGGCATATTATTTCATTCTTTTTAAAATGCTCTTGTGTTTTCTGTTCTGTCAAATGGAAGATGAACAATGACTTTCTATCGATCAATTTTTTAAATTTATGCAAATTTAATTTTTCCCATTTTTAATTATATTAGGTAACCAATATTACTTATATGGAACGAAAAATGGAGAAAGGAAAAGTGACCTAAGTCGTGCCAGGGAGTATCTCGCAAAAAATTGCGAGACCACTTTCACCGTCATTTCTACATCGCAGTTTTTATGCAAACACGTGTCACACTCATAAGTCCGAAAGCTACTTCACTCATTTATCATCTCATGATTGGCATAGAGACTTTAAATAGAAACAAGATTTAATGCTTCCAGCAAATAATCTTATCCACTTAACGTTTTTCACAACTTTTCAATAAAATTCCTGGATTGGAAAATTAGAATAAATAATATTTTGTGCCAGTACTCTCTAAATCTGAAATAGTCAATTTACTATTTCATAGTAAATTCTCACTATTTAAATTTAAGAAAAGGGGGTCACTAGGACATTTCGGAATTCACTATTTCAATTAGTGGTTTTACAATTTCACTAATTCAATTAGAAGATTTCACTAATGCGGAAAGTGGTTACCACTAATTCAAATAGTGGATTTCGCTTTTGATTTGGCGGAAATAACCAATTGGAATAGTGTATTTCGCTAATTTAAACAGTGGATGAGCTACAGTCAAAGGTCTTGATAAATATTTGAGTATTCACTAAATAAAAAATATCATGTTATTTAATTACAGGTATATTTTGAATTATTCAACATTTATTCATCGATGAATTGTAAATCAAATGAAAAATCTCCACAAGTTAAAAAATTGCTGAAATATGTATAAGAATCTCGAATAATAAATTTCCTGACAAAAAATTGTTGAATTATGAAATATTTGAAGTAGGAAGTTTCCAAATTAAAAAATTGCCGAAAGGAAACAATTAAAATTTTTCTTTCATTAAATATCATTCATTCATTAAAAATGAAAGAATCAAATATATATATAGAAAAAACACATTTTTTTCAATGTGCACAGTTTGAAAAAATTAATTTTTCAATTTAAAATAACAATACTGGAAGAAAATGCATTTCTGGATCAACGATTTTGTTTGAAAATGTGCATAGTATTTAGAAAAATTATTAAAAATGTTTACGAATTCGAATTTCCAATATATTTTTCTTCAAATTAAAAAGAAACGTAGACATAAATCAGTGCTGAGTTATATCCTGCAAATTATTAGCACGCGTGTTTAAATTTATTTTTTGAATACAATTTTCGTACACTGATTGTTATTTTTAATTCAAGAAATAATGTCGGCAATTTTATAATTCCAGGAATTTTCTTATACGGGAATTTTAAAATTTGGAATTTCACAATGTCGGGAGTTTTATTTTTCTTGATATTTCAGTTGTCCTCTTAAATCTTCGGAAAATTTTATAATTTTCGCATCTTGAGAAGGAACATAAATATATTTAGAAACGCGTTGATGCGTTATTATTGAAAAGAAATTTAACATCTATTCTGGCAATTTAAAAATATTTTATTTGTGCTCATTTCTTAGAATGGGTGATTTAATTGGTCGGTTCACTCTGATATTCAATAGACTTATTCTCACATAATTATGCACGACTAAAAGAACGATTAATTTCTGCATTTTAGACAAATATTATTTTGAAAAATCATTTTTTTAGAAATAAATTTATGACACGAGCTACTATCAAGTATTATAGTTATATCATTAACTTATGAGTATATTTGGAATTTGTCTGATCGAAGATAAGGAATTGACATTATACTTTTCCTTCATTTCAGTTTCACTATTTGACTTAGTCATTTTTGACTAATTGAGTGCTAGTGAAAATTGCACTATGACAATAGTGAATTTCACTAATTGAAATGGTGCAAGAAAACGATTTCTTTATTTTAATAGTGAAATAGCTTTCACTAATTCAAATAGTGAAATTTTTACTATTTCAGATTTAGAGAGATAGATTATTCAGTAATTTACTAGAGAGCCAATTTTTTTCTATGAGGAACTTGGAAAAAAACTTGGGAAATAATATTTATGACCTGAAAATTCTCGAACTGACGAATTTGGCTATTTTCATAAATAATTTATGAAATGATATTTATGTATTTAGGAACATGATTAAGCTTCGAGGCATACAATTTTTAGCTCGGAAATCACGATGGAATCATGAGATTAAAGTAAATTTTATATTCAAGGCTATTTATTAAGAATCTGAATAATATCACTAATGTCATGGTCCTGGCACACTCACCACAACCTTGAAATTTGTTGATCTTGAAACTTATAAAAAGTTTTTTCAGGAATAAAAATATTTGATTTAATAAATCTTCGGAAACATAAAATAAAATAATACAACCGTCAATCACACAATAAAACAGTGAAACGCAATTAAATATATGAATAATTCCTGTGTCTCTATGTATTAGAGCTCGAAATCTTTTGTTTTCCTCAAATATTTACATAATATTGATTTTCATATCTTCCATTACTTCTTGCTCTTTATATAATTTTCCTTTCAATATTTACATTTCAAAAGTTGGACTATTCCAAATACGTTATTAGAATTGTTGACAGTTTCGTTAGTACTGAATCTCTCGTGATGGAGAAAAGACATCTCCCCGAACCAGCGTATTAATTTTATACTCATGAAATGGAATTAAATTTTTATTGTTTTTTTATCTAGATAACATGAAGTAATATACTTTTTAAAAGTTTGTGCTTTTCATGTGCAAGAGAAGGTTTGATCAAAATTTTCTAAGAAATTAGTTATTTCAAATTTTCATCAGAAAAATTTGATTATAAATAAACCTGAATAAGGTGTCGTATATTAGATAAACAAAAGAACATAGCGAACTGAGCCAAAGTTAGAAACACGTGACAGTTTAGTTTGCCGAAAGGTTATCCAACTTTTCAAGCAATGTGACTTAATAAATTCCGAAATTTATTCATTGGAGCTAATTGTATCCAAACAATCTATTGTTAAAATGTTCGTCGAACCTAAAACTGGTGACCATGCAGATCCCTCAGCCTCGTTCCATCGTTCAACCGAGAAGCTTGAATTTCACGGACTTGGTTCCAATGGAATTTACAGAGAAACAACCATGAAAGGGTAGGTCATAAGCAATTTATTAAAATTATTAAATAATGATTGCCATGAATATTGAACGAAAAAATCATTCGGTTATCAAAACTCAGTCAGAGAATAAAAACAAGCCAAAAAAGACCAAATAAGTTGATGAAAGTGCAGCATTTTTTTTTAGTTTTTGAAGTAAAACTTCTATACGTGCGTTGTGTCCCACTACGCAGTACGCTAACCCTCCAACGTATATCGTGCGCTATTGTTAGGTGCCGTCCATAAACCCACGTCATAAATTTTTTGTCCCCCCCCCCCCCTTCGACCCCTCGTTGACAGCCGTAGTTCATTCCTTTTTACCCTCAAATATTTGTTCTCCATCATTTGTAACCCAAAATGACGAATTCCCAAGAGAATAGTTGAACTTTTAGCCTGTCCTGGGGTGGGGGGCGTAAGAAAATTGTATACACTCATTGTATATATGCATGAGAAGG
This sequence comes from Neuroterus valhalla, assembly GCA_011762715.2. Classification (NCBI taxonomy): domain Eukaryota; kingdom Metazoa; phylum Arthropoda; class Insecta; order Hymenoptera; family Cynipidae; genus Neuroterus; species Neuroterus valhalla. The sequence continues at coordinate 6,556 of WSXT02143982.1, forward strand.
TAAGTTACGAAATCCCGGGGGGGGGGGGCGTTTACCGGTATCGCCACTATTGCAGATCCGTGCCTGAGAGGACTTGTCCACCCTTATATGTGGAATTTTAATTTTTGGAAACTAATTTTTAACAGAACAGTTGAATTTTCGACCAAAAATCATGAATGTTCATAAATAGTTCAGGTATCAACAAAATACCCAAATTTCCATTTTAAAAATCTGCCCGCTGTGCGAGCACATTCTCATCGCGCGCTTCGCTCGCAAGTTTGAGCGCGCATAGGGCGCGCGTCTTTCGGGTATCGCGCTTCGTGCTCGATAATACAGTAAAGCCTCTCAATAAGGCGCCTCTCGGGCCAGTAGGGGAAGTGTTCTCCAAGAAACGAGCTACCCCCACTTACTTTCTTTGCTGCTCTCGAGATTCTTGCTCGCTTTGCCTCTGAATAAGGCGCTCCCCGCATAAAGATCCAAAAATGCATTAGAATTTTTTTTTCGAATTTCGATGCAGAACGCCCGGAAATTTGTTCGAATTCACACAAAAGAAATGAATTTCTTTTTTTATATATATATTTACAGGTGGCGCAAGCCTCATGGAGATTTAACACGTATTTCCCGTAAGAAAAAAAGACTTTTTTGTAAATTTGATTCACAATTCTCAATATTAGATGAATCGAGTTCGAAACTCACCATTTCTCTTCACAATTATTTACAGAATGAGAATAAAATATTACTTTTCAAATATCACCCGCATAAGTTTGTTTTATAGGGTCCAAAAAGCCTTCATAAGTTGAAAAATAGGTTTTTCGAGTTTTTGGTGCTAATTATGATTTTTTTGCGTTTCTTTTAACGCATATTGTTTCAAATACATGAAATACTACTTCGTCCTGATAATTAGATGTTTATTTAAATTGTGTAAACAATTTATTATTGTTTTTAGCAACTTTCTCTTAGAAAAGGGGAAGGAAGTCAAGACTTTTTCTGAATATTTAAACTTTCTTTCAACGTTTTAGTTGAATCGAGGTAATAATCAATTAAAGTTATCAAAAATAATTTTTTTATCAATTTGTTTCTAATTATAAAAGTATTGTCTTAGAATAATGCTACAAAGTTTCGGTTTTTTCTGAAATTTTTACCTTTCTATCACTTTTGACTTATATTGGAGTAATTATTATTTAATGTAGAAGAAAAATTGTTTAAACAATTTATCATCATTGCTAATAAAACTTTTTTTGCTTAATGATAGAAACTTCCAGTTTTTCCTGAAATTTCCAACTTTTTGCCCACTTTCCACTTGAAGTGAGTTAATATTTGATTTACTTTAACAAAAATAATTGTTTCAACAAACTATCATTGTTTATGGCTGCCTTCTCTTCAACTTTGCTTTACCTTTCTAGTTGTGAACAGATAATAATTAAACAATAAAGAGAATAATATTTTAAATAGAATTGTATTGTTTTAAGTAAATTATTTTTTCCTTCTCCCAGTGTTAAAAAAAAATTGATTAAAACAAAGAAACTGAATTCATTCAGTGAAATTTGAGTTTCGAATTTTCTACTAAAGTTATGGATCTTCAACGCGAAAATTGAATTTTTAAGAAAGTATTTCAACTTTCAACCATAGAGTTGAATTTTCAGTCTAAAAATATAAATTTCTGATCAAGAATATAATTGTTGATATTTCAGAACAAAAATTTTTTTATTCTATGTAAAAAACACTCTTATTTAACCAACAATTAGATCGATTCAATCTAATTCTATATAATTGAATTTCTTCCAAATTCCATTCAGTGCAAAGTTAAACACATCAGGAAAACCCACAACTTTCTAACACTTACCCAAGAGAAAATGGTGATGGGCAATGATAAATTGTTTAAATAACATATTTGTTAACTCGCATTCATTATTACACTTAAGAGTTCAGAAAAAACCGCAACTTTTTAGCACTGATCTAACAGAAGAAAGCCATGAACAATAATAATTTGTTTAAACCATTATTTTGGTTAAATTGAATCAAATATTGACGCACTTCAAGTGAAAAGTGGTCAAAAAGTTGAAAATTTCAGAAAAAACCGCAATTTTCTTCCATTAAGCAAAGAAAATATCAGCAATGATAATTAATTATTCAAATAAATATTTTCGCTAAATTAAATAAAATATTTACTTTAGGTGAAAGGTGGACAAAAAGTTGAAAATTTCAGGAAAAATCGCAACTTTGTAGCATTATTCTAAGAGAATATTGTTATAATTGATAACAAATTGTTTGAACAATTATTTTTGTCAACAAAAATTGATTATTACCTCTCTTTAACTGAAACGTTGAAAATAAGTTGAAAAATTCAGGAAAAACCTTGAACTTTTAACCCTTTTCTAAGAGGAAGTTGCTAAAAACAATAATAAATTGTTTGAGAAATTAAAATAAACATGTAAATATCAGTACAAAGTAGTATCTGATGTATTTGAAACAATCTGCATTAGAGAAACCGCAAAAAAATCCTAATTAGCGCCGAAAACTCGAAAAACCCATTTTTCTTTCCTGGGGGTTCTTAGGACCCTATAAAACAGACTTATGCGGGTGATATTTTAAAAGTAACATTTTATTCGCATTCTGTGAATAATTTTGAAGAAAAATGTTGAATTTCGAACTTGATTCACCTAATTCTGAGAATTCTGAATAAAATTTACGAAAACGTCTTTTATTCTTATGGAAAATACGTCTTGAACTTCATGGGGCTTGCGCCACCTCTAAATATCATTTTTTTTTTTTTTTTTTTTTTTGTAAAAATGCCATTCCTTGTGGATTCGAAAAAAATGCCCGGGCAATTTGCATAAAAATTCGAAAGAAAATTTGTTTTGACCACCCTAATGTATAGCATGCGCGTCGCAGTTGACCGTTCAGTTGACAATGTAAAACCGATTATTTATTCATATATGTCTTTTTTCTTTGGTTCAAGCCAATCCGAATGCTGTTTTTCATTAAAAAATCATTTTTACCGAGAGAGCCCTATTTAGAGGCAATGATTTCAAATCTTATTCACTGAAAGTTAAGGCTAGAGAGAGGGGGTAGCGTTCGAGCGTGCTTGAGGGGAAGGCGCCTTATTGAGAGGCGCCCTATTGAGAGGCTTTACTGTAAATGTACCTCGCGCTATGCGCTAGGTCTTTGTACTTCCCTACAATTGTGTATAGAGCTTTAAAAATAAAAAGTAGAATGTCGGCTGCTGTATTTGATGATTGTGAATTCTCTTTTGTTAGAGCTTCTCCGGCTTTAACGAATGCATTCTCATCGTCAGGGGTGCCAAGAACATATCCAAGCCCGGGGGTAACCATGTACGGACCCCTTCACCGGGCCCCCTAAACAATTGTAAAATTGAAATTTTGTAAAGGAATAAAAATATTATCAATTATTTTTGTGAATAATAAAATAAACTTCTTTTATCCTAGAAACGTAAGAAACAAATGCCTGATTTGGCCATGCTTTAGCAGACAAATTCAGTTTCTTCAACACAATCAAATGTTCATAAACAGTAGAGCCAATTCATTTAAACAAATAGGAATCATTTCATTTTTTAATCAAATGTCACATCAAGAGATATTTTCAACATATCTGAAGTGGATAGAAAAAAGCGGATGTCTTTCACTCAAAAATGATTTTATTATGCATTTGTTAACTTATTTAGTTAAAAAATAACACTTAGTGTCTCAAATTGAAGAATCGAACAAAAAAGCTATAAGTATGGTATTTATTGTCCTTTCTGATAGAAAAACAAAGAATTACATTCTCATTTACATTTTAACATAATTAGAGGAAAGGCCCCTGAGGTTAAACACCCCTGAGGTTAACTGCGAATACAAGAATAAGCAGTCGCGGACAGCCGAT
>WSXT02143993.1:0-10416 GCA_011762715.2 Neuroterus valhalla
TACCCTGCAATTACCGGTAAGGACCGGGAAATGACCGGGAATTTTATTGACCAGGAAATTACCAGTAAAGACCGGGACATGACCGGGAATTTTACTGACCGGGAAAAAACTGGGAAATTACCAGAATTTCATTCAAAAACGGGGAATTTACGCTTTCTTTTTAGAAATCTAAAAGATATATCTTATCATTTGATTCAAAGAATGTGACGTTCCCAGGGTGGCGACTTGACCGGGAAACCAGGAAATGACAGGAAATTTTATTGATAAAAAAATAACCGGGAAATGACCGGGAACTTAATTAAAAGACCAAGGATTTACTTGACTCAATTTAGACTATTAGAAATTCTACTGAAAAAATTACGAGAAATGATCGCTTTCTTTTTATGAATCAAAAAGAGATCTTATCATTTGATGTAAAGTATATAAATTTCCTTTTATCTGATTCTCAAAATATTTAATTTATCTATACTGCATGAGACGAAGAATGTCAATTTTCGTCCATTATAAGAAAAATGTTTTGCAAATTTGTTGCTCTGCGAGATTTTTGTACCTGACTCAAATTTGATAATCGAATTGATGATAGCCCAATTATACAAAAAGAATGATTATCTAAATTTTTTCTAAAAAATGTATTTATCACTTTCTATTTGCTTTTCCTCATATATCTGACTTGGGAGAGGGAATTTAAGAAACTAATAATAGTTTTTATTTTAGGGCAGGGAATCCAAAATTCATCATAATTTTAAAATCCCCTCTCCTTAATTTTAAATGAAGAAAGTACTTTAAGCATTCTTTAGAGTAGAAGAAGAAATATTCCTGAATTATGATAAAAAACTTGTTAACATTGTCCATTGCAAATTCGTCCTTTTCTAATTGAAAAATCAACTACTTGTTTGAAATTTAAACTTGTTCGTTGAGAGTTAAATTTTTATGTTAAAGTTGCATTATTTCGATTCAAAATTCATCTCTCGTTAAAAATAGAACTACTTTGTTAAAAATCAATCCATCTTTTTTTGTTAAAAATTCAAGTATTTAGTTGAACATTGATTTTTGAAAATTAAACTATTTCTTTGAGAGTTTATGTACATCTATTCCTGTTGAAGATTCATCATTATACCTGAAAATTCATCAGTTTTGTTAAAAATAAATTTTTCCAACTGAAAATTAAACTGTTTCATTTTTAGTTAGGAAATTAGTCTTTTCTAGTCCGAAATTCAGCAATGCGGGTAAAATTTGTCTTTTTGAATTATAAATTCAATTATTTCATTAAAACTCTACATATTTTGTTGGAAAATCAATTTTTGTTAGAAAACGATTCTTGTTTACGATCAAACAATTCAGTTTAAATTTGTCGTTTCGGTTTAAAATTCAACTATTTCAGTTGAATATTTACATTCTCATTTGATTCTTCATCATTTTATTGTCACATGTAATAATTTGTTTGAAAGTTAGTTTTTTTCCTTGGTTGAGTTTTTTTTTTCAAAGTAGGTTTTTTTCTGTTTAAAATTTGAGTATTTAAATTTTCGTTGACAATCTATCTTATTCAGTTAAAGTTAATTTATTGGTTTGAAAACTCTACTCTCCTTCAGTTGAATAATCTTTATTTTAGTTTAGAAGTTTTAGGCTTGGCTTGAAATTTATTTCCTAAACTCAAAATTTTACTGTTTCATTTTTCGTTGAAAATCATTATTTTTTGAGTTCGAAATTCAACTATTTTGATGAAACATTATAAATTTCCTTTGAAAATGATTCTTTCTATTTGGAAATTAATCTTCTTGTTTGGATATTCACCTTCATTGTTGAAAATTGAAGTGCTCCAGTAGAATCCAGTGCTTTTTTTTTGACTGTGAGTTTAACTGTTTCAATTTTCATAGAAAAAATGATATTTTTTTGTTGAAAATTTGAGTATTCTTGTAAAAATTGATTTATTTTGCAAATGTTGATCCGATGTGTTAAAGGATGTCTAGAATGAACGTCATGAATAAAAATAAATGTTTGCATTTTCCGACGAATATGAATAAGTTACTAATATTATGATGGTTATGTTTTATGTGTACTGGCCTTATCAATATTTAAATAATTAATTATTTAAATATTGTTTTTAAAGTTGTTGAAAAATGACTCTAGCTCCGCTGGGATTCGAACCCAGGTCCTACAGATTTCCGGTCTGATGCTCTAACCCAATAAGCTACGGAGAGTGCAAGATTCATTTTTCACAACCCCCTACAAGTCAATTTCGACGAAATTGGTATACTTGTATGATTTTTAATTCTTCTAACAAGAATGTAATTTTTATTTATGATGTTATGGTTTTGACGAGGCATATATATAGTAATATTATGATGTTATCTGTAGAACCTGGTTTTGAAACCCCGGCAGAGCTAAAGAGTCATTTTTTCACAACTTTGAAAAACTATATTTGAATAATTAATTATTTAAATATTGATGAGACCAGTAGAAAATTGAAAAACATGACCGTGAAAAACCGGAAAATGACCAGTAATTTAAAATCGTCTGCCGAATCGCCACCCTGAGATAAGACTTTATAGGTGCTTGATTAATTTTGGAGCAATGCACCTCTAATTTTTCAGCGATTGCGATAATTGGATCAAAGATATATATATTTAACTTTACTCCTTCCCCCGGCATGGCATAATTCTTCTTCCCTCTCTTTCCCTCCTTTTTTTATCTCACTCTTTTAAGAGAAATAGCATACCGCGCTAAATTAATTTAAACGGCGGACGATGGTCCCTACCCATCCTCGTCTTTGGTCAGGTACAACTTAATTGGGTAAAACTGGTCTTTCTGACCCGCACCTTCGTTGTAATTGTAACCGAGCATACACAGTTGAACACACCAATTCAGTAAAGTGACATACTTACAGGGTGTAGGTGCGCAAAGGGAGGTGCTATGGCATTTCCTTAGACCCTCGGGTAGAGACGGGGAGAATTTTAATTGGCGGCAATTTGTCGAGAGCCTCTCTTGCTCACTAAACGGGGAAGGAGAAATGGAAAGAGTGGGATGGAAGATTGGTTAGAGGAAATGAAAAAGATTTAGGGAATAAGAAGAGAGATTTTCAAGAACCATTCACCTGAATTTGCGCGATGAAAATTCCCTTTTCTACATAGATAAATGCAGGAAAATGAAAATCCAAAATATTTGATTGATCACCATGTTTATATTTTTGAAAAGTGTCTTAATTCCTTACATTTACTGCTTTATGCAGTTACTTTATGCAGTTACTTAAATATAGATTTTGAATTCGCATTTCCTCTGTGTAGATCATGCAATATTTGAAAAATGAATGATAGTTTATGTCATGGTTGAAAATAAATATTTGAAAATGGAATTTTTTGTTTAACACGTTCGTGTTGGGAGACATCGATGCCTCCAAGGTTCTACATTTTGGCTCAATGTCCTCAGGATTGTGTGTTGTTCAAATATAAACATATTTCTACCATTTTTTATTATATGTATAATATTATTGTCATATTTCAATAATTGAGCAAGATTGAACGGGTTATTATTAATGATCATCATCACTATATTAGACGTGATAGTTTCAAGTAGAAGATCCCGTTTTTAGTCAGACACGCAACCAACCATTATCAGTTCTGTAGCTCAGAATACGTACTACAGAAAAACACAACTAAAGAAGAATCTTTTGTGCTTATTTCTAAACTCTAAAATTTTTCAGAAACTTTCCCAAATTTTCTTATTGATATCGAAACTCAAAATCACTCTGCCCTATTTCAACATCCAATACGATTAGCCATATGATTCATTCTTCAGTGTCCCTATTCAAAATAATCAGGGTGGTGGCGGATTGACCGGGAAATGACCGGGAATTTTATTGACCGGAAATGACCAGGATTTAATTGGCCGTGAAATGACCGGGAATTTTATTCACCGGGAAATGACCAAGAATTTAATTGACCGGGAAATGGCCGGGTAATTAGTTGACCAGGAAAAACCGGGAAATGACCGGGAATTTAATTTTCCGGGAAATGATCGGGAATCCAATTGGCCGGGAAATGACCGGTAATTTTATTGATCGGGTAAAACCCGGGAAATGATCGGGAACCTAATTGACCGGGAAATAACTAGGGATTTTTTGACTGGGAAAAACCGGGAAATGACCGAAATTTTATTGACCGGAAAAAAACTGGTAAATGACTGGAAATTCAATTTATAAACCGGGAATTTACTTGTCTCCACCTAGACTATTGAAAATTCTAGCGGAGAAATACGAAAAATCACCGCTTTCTTTCGATGAATCAAAAATATGTCTTATCATTTGATTCAAAGAATGTAAAGTTCCTTTAATCTGATTCTCTAAATATTTAAATATACCTATACGTTTAAAAAATAATTATAGTCTTTTTCAGGACAGGGAGATCCAGTGAGAAAGTACACTTTCACTTGGAGCAAGTAATTTTTTACATGGAACGGGAACTTTCAAACTAATTATAATTCGGATTGAGAAAAGAGGAATTTTTTAAAATCGTTCCTCTAATTCAAAATTCTTCACAATTTTCAAGCAGTCAAGCAGTCTTTACCGGTAGAAGTAGTATTCCGAAGAAGAGATATTTCTGAATTAGGAGAGAAAACTTGTTTGAATTGTTCATTGCAAATTCATCCTTTTCTAATCAAAAAACCATTTACTTGTTTGAAATATAAAATTGTTTGTTGAGAGTTGAATTTTTATGTTAAAATTGTATTATTTCGATTAAAAATTCATCTCTGGTCGAAATTTCATATACTTATTTGAAAATCAATTCCATCTTTCTTTGGTGAACAACCAAGTATTTAGTTGAACATTGATTTTTGAATTTGAAAATTTGGCTATTTCTTTGAGAATTTATGTACTTCGTGGAAAATTTGTCTTCTTTAGAAAATTAATCTTAATCGTTGAAAATTCATTGTTTTACTTTGAATACAAATCTGTGAACTCGATAACTTTCGACAGAATGATCATATTCGATCGTGCTTTAGCACACATTTTGAGGGACCAAAAAGACAAGTCGAGTTCGTTATCCAGCTATTTCGGATGAAAAAATTAGAAAGGCGGAGCATTTTGAAAGTTTTTTTGAATTTTTTATTGCAAGAATTAAAAATTTCAAGTACAGTTTTTTGTATTACGTAAAAGGTGAAAAAAATTACCCGCTTGATTTTTTTTTCGATAAAAACAAAATTGTCAGAGTTGTTACATTTTCAAAATTCAAAAATATAAACGAAAATGAGAATTTTCACGCAAAAAACGCAAGATATGAAAAAAAGTTCGAAGGAAGAAAATGTTTCTTTTTGGGAGCTCTCCAGGATGATCTTTACAACTTTTCGAGTTTTCTCAAAAAATCGAAAATTCAAATTTTGGTCGCACAAAAGATAGTGAAAAAAAGAAAGATTCATTTTTTGGTCAAACTATTTAAGATACGGGAAAATGTAAATGAAAGAAAATCGAGCACCAAAAAAAGCTCTACAAATTTGGTAGAATTAACTTTTTGATAGGACAAGTAGTTTCTGCTTCATTTATAAAAAAGCATATAAAAAATGAAAAAAATGGACTTTTGGACAATTGACACAAGCTAAGGGAAAATCAAATAGACCCAAGTTCTTCACCAGGAATATATCTTTTGATGTGTTATCAACTACTTCAACAGGATATGTAGTTTTCATCTCAATCAGGAAAACCAACTATAAAAATGAAATAATAAAATTTTTGAAAAAAAAACTAAGGCTAACACCAAAGATTGATAAAGATAAGTTGTTCACCCGAAATCTATCTGTAAATTTGTTACAATTTTTTCCATTGGACGTGTAGTTTTTTTTCATTCGTGGAAAAAATTAAGCAACAAAACTTCTCCACCGTTTTGGACAAAGTTTAATCGAGTGCGCAGCACGAGACACGCGACGCGAAAGTACTCGTTAAGGCCTGAGAAGCTTGAACAAAAGAGAATTCACACTCATCAAAATCAAGTAGTCGACATTTCACTTTTGAGTTTCGCAAGCTTTTTATACAACTGTATAGGGAGGTATAAAGGCCTAGCGCGTAGCGCGAGGTAGATTACTATCAAGCGCGAAGCGTGAGATCCGAAAGACGCGCGCCCAATGCGCGCTCGAACTTGCGAGCGCAGCGCGCAATAAGAATGGGCCCGCACAGCGGGCAAATTTTTTTTTTTGTTATCGTACATTGATTTTTTTGATTGGATGTTTAACTGTTCCAATTTTTGAAAAAATGATATTTTTTTGGAGCAATTTAAGTTATCTTTCCAGAATTGATTCATTTTTCATTGTTTGATCTGTTTTGATAAAGGATGTTTAGAATGAACGTTATGATGATGAAAAGAAAAGGTGAAAGAGCGCTCATTATATTCTGGTCTTGGTCATGACGTCGCGTCACGAGGGTGGAACAGTCGCTTGCGAGAAGCTAAGCTATCCATCACGTTCGCAAATTCCACTGCGACGCAAAGCATGTGCAATTAATGCTTGTTTCCAAGAGGCAGACGACGTGCCTGACTCTTTTTACTGTTCCTTGATCTCCGAGAATTCGCATCTTTTACAATCCCCGTCACGAACCCTCGCTATTTTACATTTCGTTATTCGGAGGAACATACTCTTTTAAACAGAAAAATTGTTTTCCCAAATAATGTGACGAATTCAATTCTGTCGTGTTTTCCATAATAAATGATAATGTGTTGTAGGGAAAATATTATTGATCAACTTAGAAGAAAAATTTTTGATCCTAATGTCGTTAATAATATCCTTGAAGCATTTATTTCAGTAATGTTGAACGCATTCATCCAGGGAGTGACTGAAAATTATGATATGATGGGGTTTCGTGAATACGGTAGCGATTTGCAGTCCCTTGTTGGGCAGGAAGATTTATCGCCAAGGAGAAAGGAGAAGGTGAAACGAAGGAAGAGATAGAGCCTTCGGTATTCATTACGCTAATATCACGTCATCTAGCCATCCTGTAATCAAGTGGCTCGTGCCGGGTTACTACTTACTCTGCCACCCCCCTGGAGCGAGAGGTCCAGTCGCCGTTGTATGTTATTAGAATATCCCTCGTCGTGTATAAACCCCAGTAGCTGCGTTCAGGCATATTCAACGAGATTTATCGAGGACTTGCTCCAACAGCGATGGTCACACGCATTCAAAACTTCAACACAATTTTTCTATTTTACGACTAAATCCAATTTGAAAGAGTCAGTTAATCTTTAATATGTCAATCTTCAATAATCTTCAGAATGTAACGTTCCTTTATTCTGATTCTCAAAGTATTTGAACATATCCATACATCATGAAAGGAAGAACATTTTTTTCCATTATAAGAAGAACGTTTTGCAAATTTGTTGCTATGTGAAATTTTTTTAGCTGACTCAAATTTGATAATTGAATTATAATAGGGAATTTCAGAAAATAATTATATCTTTTTTCTTAGAACAGGTGTCAGCAAAGAACTAGAATTTCACTTGGAACAGGGAATTTTTCACATGGAAAAAGATCTGTTTAAACTAATTATAATTCGGTTTTAAAAGCGAGGAATTTAAAAAAAATTTTCTTCCAATTCAAAATTCGTCACAATCTTAAAGTCCTCTCCACTCAATTTTAAATAAAGAAAGTACTTGAAGCAGTCTTTAGAGTAGAAATAGTATGCCGGAGAAGAAATATTTATGATTTATTATGGTAGAAAGCTTGTTTACATTTTTCAATGCAAATTAATCTTTTTTGAGTAAAAAATCAACTATTTGTTCGAGATTCACACTTGTTTGTTCAATATCAAATTTTCTTGTTAAAGTTGCATTATTTCGGTTCAAAATTCACCTCTGGTTGGAATTGTAACTAGATTTTTTTGAATGAACTCATTTTTTCTAGTGAAAATCCGAATATTTAGTTGAAAATTGATTTTTGATTCTGAAGATGAAACTATTTCATCATTATACCTGAAAATTCATCAGTTTTGGTTAAAAATCAGTTACTTCGACTGAAAATGTAACTGTTTAATTTTTATGGAAAATTGATCTTTTCTAGTTAAAAATTCGACGTTTTGATTGAAATTTGTCTTTTTGAATTGAACATTCAATTATTTTGTTGGAACTTCACATATTTTGTTGAAAAATCGAGTTTTTGGTAGAAAACTATCTTTTTCTTCGGAAGTTCATATTCTTCTTCAAGAATGCTCCTTCAAGATTAACAATCCAAGTTATACAATGGAAGATTTTTCATTTTAGTCAAACATATACTTGTTGAAAATGCGTAATGTTTGATTTTTGAATAATTTTTCAATCAAAAAATGTCACTATTCTATTTTTGTTCGAAAATTTCTATTTTTCTGGTTAAAATTTCAATTCTGTTGAAAAATTGTATTTTTTGGTTAAAAATCAATTTTTTGTCAAACATTGAACTATTCTAGTTGAATGTTCCTCATTTTTTCCAAAATTGGTCTTTCTGGTTTGAATTTCAACTACTTCAGTTGAACATTTACAATTCCACTTGATTCTTCATCACTTCTTGTAAAAATGTAATAATTTGTTAAAAAGTTGGGTTTCTTTTTTTGTTGAAAGTTAGTTTTTTATGTTATAAGTAGTTTTTTTCAACTGGAAATTCAACTTATTCCAATTAAAAATTCTATAGTTTCAGTTAAAAATCCATTTGTTTAGTTAAACATCTTTTTTTCAATTTAAAATTTGAGTAATAAAATTTTCGTTAACGATATATCTTTCTAGTAAAAATTAATTGATCTGTTTGAAAATTCAACTCCTTCAGTTGAAGATTTTTTTTTTCATAAAACACTTATGCTTATTTTAAAATTAGGTTTTTAAACTAAAAATGTTACTGTTCCATTTTTGGTTGAAAATAATCATTTATTGACTTCGAAATGCGAATATTTTGTCAAAACATCATGTTTTTTCTTGGATATTTTTTGTTGAAAATTAGAGTATTCTTTTTAGAATTGTTTTATTTTGCAATGTTTGATCTGTTGTGTTGAAAGGTACTTAGATTTGAAAAAAAATAAATGTTAGCGTTTTGCGACAAATATAAATATTTTACTTCTAGTTGACCGGGAAAATTGGAAAACTTGTCCGTGAAAAGCCGGGAAATGACCGGGAATTTGAAATCGTCCGCCGAATCGCCACCCTGTTCACAGCTTATCTAGAACTCTTATCAAAATTGACAAGATATTGGCTCCACCTTTTAAAAATAATTCGTGAAAGGTAATAAAGAAGATTATACGTTGAAATGCAACTGTTGAAAGAAAGGCTGATAGGACCTTGGATCTGTAGTGTGCCATTGGTCCCTACCAGTAATAGATAAGACTTATACTGAAAATAAATAATGTTTTAAAGGAAGATAATGCGGGTGGGGAAGAAGGTTAACGGGCTCAAAGGAACAAGGGAAAAGACAAGCGCGACTGTAAGCCAAACATGGTAAGTTGCTCTGCTCGCTCGGTGTCTTTCAGGTTAAACTGTGTTATACAGACAGATGCAAGACATCAGATATACATACCTTCTCGCAAAAGTGAAATTAACTTGATCTATCTCGGTGCACATGTGTATTGGTTATTTGTATTCAGGAGTATTTTGCTATAATTCGAACAGGTTTAGTTAAAGGATCTCCTTAAGGGGCTAGTACACAAATAAAGACCCTTTTTTTAACAATTATTTTTTGGTAGTAGACTCTACTGCATAAAAGTGGGTTTCTTAGCATATTATAGTACATATTTTTGAATGTAAAAAAAATTGAAAAAAAAATTTTTTCATGACTTTTCGCGGATATACGCCAGCCCAAAAAAAATCGATTTTCATTCGGCGGCCACGATAACTCCACTTTGGCTTATCTAAAAGACTAAGTCCAAAAATATTCCTAAAAAGCACATGCGTGGGTATCGCATGAACCTCAATTATTGAAAAATATTGATAAATGAATTAATGGTAGAAGTTTTTGTGTTTTTGACCGTTTTTCGCAACGTAAATTCTTCAAAAAAGTTGTTAAATGCCAATGAAAAATTATGATCGAGGGTCATACGATAGCGATATACCTTATCAAAATTTCCTCCAAGTTTGAGCCAAACCGACCCAATAGATCGGCCGGAATCGTGGCCGCCAGCTTAAAAACACTGTTTCGAGAAAAACGCGTTAATAAATAATATAAATAAATGTAATTATGAGCAGTTCATGGGGACTGGAAAAGTGAATCTCGGTGATATTGGGTTTTTGGGGACGCTGAAAACGAATCCGACGTCAAAATTGCAAAATTCAAAATGGAGGATGGTTTATGCACACCGTGCGTTACGAGCGCTTCGGGGGCCTCGCGGCGTATTCCGTTTTTTAGCCACTTACAGCACGCTTTGAGACAAATGTTGGTTTCTATCCTATTTTTAGATGTATATAGTGACCAAAAATGAGAAAAAAAAAC
>WSXT02144004.1:0-10415 GCA_011762715.2 Neuroterus valhalla
CTTTGATCTATCGGGATATTTTTCATAGAATATTCAAGATTAGTCATAATTTTTGTTATAGGAAAATTTTTCTTATCATAAGAAATGCCAAATTTACCATGTATGAAAAGGATTACTTTTCATGGAAAATGATGGATTTTCGCAAAAAGTGATGAATCCGAAAACCAAAAGGGCCAATTTTCTACGAAACAGCTGAATTTTTAACAAGTGGTCGGATTTCTAAACGAAAAATATGGAAATCCAACCAAGATTGAACAATTTGGTTGAAGCTAATAATTTTACGTTGAAAATTTAACTTTTCAGGTTAGAAATACCATTATTAGGCTTCAAGTTGAACTACTTTGGAGAAAATTATTGCTTTTAGTTGGAGATCCGTCATTTTAGTTGTATATTCAAATTTTCAGTTGTAGAACATTTTGTCCTTTAAGGTTTCGAGTCCCAAATTTTTGTTTGAAAGCAACTTTTTTGGTTGAAATTGAGCTCTTTTGTTAGAGATTCATCTTTTCTGTATGAAGTTCATCCTCCTTGGTATGGTATGGACCAAAATGTTGTCACATAGCATATATCTAAGTTCCTAATGAACGCACCGAAAGTGACCAATTTCAGGGCGATAGACCAGCTGCGAAAGAAGTAGAGGAAGCGTAAAAGAATACTGGTCATTATTAGAGGTGGAAGGGTTCCGAAACTCCAATTCATTAAAGCGCGCCGCCATCTTGCAGTCCTGGCACAGTACTGATGATTAGTAACCCCTTTTCCTTGCCAGATCGTCTTTGTTTCCCATCAAACTTTTCCGCGATGAGGATTCTATAAGAAGTAAAGTGTTTGATGCGCCTTGTTTTGCACTTGCGAGAAATCCTTACGAAAGATTGTAAGAACAAATATTTTGATAAAAATCATCCCCAAGGTTCAGAGGCGGTGGTCGGAAACTGCAGCTGGAGAGATGTCTGGTGAATCTGCAGAAAACACAGTTAGAAGATGGTCCATGCCCTGGGAAATGAGAAACAGACTGAAAGTATCTTTGGAGGAGCGAAGTAGCAGTCAGGACGGACTTCGCGAAGCTATACAGCTTCTTTCTTGCAAACCCGGTAATTTTCTCCATTATTTATCAAAGAATTATATCTACACGCCTGGCGAGAGCAGTACTAAAAATCAATGTTGATTTTGAATTACGATAACTCGATCGATAAGGAAGCAGGTCAATTGTAAAAGACTATTTGTAAGAAAGACTTCCAGAATTCCATGCCAAATGACCCCTCGTAGAGTTGTTTTAGGTATTTTGAACAGAGTTTGTCACCAAAAAAAATCCGAGTGTCTGGCCACGTGTTCGCAGCGCCGACTGAAACTCGACACAGACACGCTCCGACGTTCTTGGCCGATCAAGATTGCGTGAGTTTCACTGGCTTGAATAAGGAATAAGAACTCGAAGATTTCATCCTGTGAATTTTATTTGTGAGTCGAAAATCCTTCCTGTTTGTTCTGTGACACCTTGGACGTAGGGTAATTGGTGGTCGGTTTTTTCTCTCTTTCTTTAGTATAGGTTGTGTTGACTTGTTTTTTTCATTGTATTTTTTATTGCTTTATGAATACTTTCGTTTGTGTAATCATGCTGTGTTAGGATTTGTTTAACGTTTTTTAATGACTTGTGAGTTACCTTTATCTGCTATGGAGCCAGTTTTATATACGTGGAAGTTGATGACTGATTGATTTTGAGAAGGGTGGCCGTAGGAATAGACATGTAGGTTTAGGAGGACCATTTTAACACTTATATTATTGATCAGAAGCGGCTAGTCATGAAAACTTTAGTCACAGTCAATCACAGTTGAAACTTGATTTATCTGGAACAACAATTATCACTCAGAGATATGTCATGAGTTCACAGGTCGTCGCCCATGTAGGCGTTTCTGCTTGAGGTAGTCAAAAAGTTATATCTGATTTTCAGGGAAACCTCTTGGAATAGAACTTCTGACGCTCTCGTGATTGACAAAAGAAGATAAGGCGCAAGACCCTAAATTCCGGCACTAAGGAATATAAGCACACTTCGAAAATTCTGTATGTGCTATATTTACTTTGATGGCAGAAAGAATGAGACCTCAACAGCTCTTGGGTTAGTCAAGGAGAACATATTGCCTTACTAGCCACAAGAAAAGATTGGGCATCCTCTGCAATTGGCAGTTTGCCTCTTACATTTTAATGAGCTCCCATTCAGAGTTCTTCTTATACTTATTGACAGGCATCGTTCTAGTTCAAAAAGTTACACAGGTCCATAAGGATCGAAGCTTCCTTATTGCGAGAAACTTGAAATTGAGAAGTATAAATCCATAGAATGTTACTTTCCTGAAATAAATCCGAAAAATCTGAGCAAAGATCAGAGGTATCTCTACAAAATAGCAATAGCTATTTGCTCCGGGAAATACTCAGTCGAGCTTGTATCCCGAAAGCCAGGTCCTATTCACTAGGCTCACTGGCTTAACACTGCATGCGAATAGATTTCTGAAATGGTACATGTCAATTTAAAGACCCACAATGGAAATCGTAGTATTGGTAAAGTTCTTGCTGAGGAGGTACATAACTTTGTGGCTCACCATAATATAAGGAAGAAAGACTCGATTGCTGATCGCTGCTGTCACCTCTTCGAAGCCATCAAGCGGTTGAGGTATCTTTCTTTGAAGTGACGAATGGCGGTAAATTCATTTATTCAGCCCAACGTATACTTTGCGATGCCTACAAATGTTCTCTTTGGACTGGTAATGGATCAAAGGCTTGCTGCTCGCAGTGCTTCACTGGAGAAAATCCTAAAAGCAAAAGAGGATCGAGAAAGTGTTTAAGGGTATCGAGTAAGATATAATATGGTTCCAAAAGTTTATTTTGAGGCAAATGATTATAGAAAAAAGATTTTTTGGGATATGACTGATGTTGCAATCACGTTTCCTCTAGTTTTGAGAAGCATACCAATAGTTAAACTTACCTGTAACCTTCTTGCGCCTGATGGTGTGATACCTGGATGGAACTTAACGTCGTTTCCTTGCGCAATTTTTTTGCTGTTGTGGGTATCTGTTTGTATGGGTTGTTTTTATTGGTAAAATTTATGTCCTTATGTGTTACCTGATATTTTTATACTAGTACGTCCAAGGAAGGCAATTTTCCGTTTTTTCTGATTCTCATGGTAAACCGGGTATTAGGGTATAATCAATCGATGAAATCGAAAAACTTGTGTAGCTTGGAGATTCTAGTTTCCAGATGTTCCATTACATGTTGGCTGTTAAGTGTGATATTGGAGATCCTATTGCTGTTGCTGCGGTTTCTTTGGTGAATTTGTCATTGAAAGAGAAGCAAATTATTGAGACAGTATTGTGACGGTCTATTGCCCTCGATTAAGAACACAATTAATTTCATAATATCTGACATGTATCCGTAAATCCATGCAGTTCCTTCATTTAATAAAGAGCGTGTCATACAGAACCTTGCCGTAGCGGAGATATGTATGTACAACTGACGCAGCCCTCGAGAGCTGTAGGGTGAGTCCCATTCCAGGGTGACTTCCCCTCCCTAGTCTAACATGGAAAATCATCTATTGTAGGAAAACTATATTTCTTTTAGTAGCCTGTTACAGTTTCCTATCAAAGGTATGAGATCGAAACTCACTAGGATGTCTTGGGGTTGAATGTGAATCTGTTGTATCTTTTTGATAAAGTCAAAAGAGTTTTAAACGTGGGTGAGTACTAGGTATTATTTAGATATTGTTTTTTTGTCAATTCAATAGTTTTTCAGTAGAGTTTCTGTTTTGCTGACTATAGTTTTTTGGGATTTTCTTGGAGTTCATCATATGTATTGTCTGTTTAAAGGTCCATGATTTTGTTGTTATAGTCTTCTTAATTCTTGATAACTGTTGTGTTGCTATTGTATGCGGAATATACAATGATTTCTCTATTCCGAATGAGTTTTAAAATTGCTGTTTTTTTTATTTTCTAAAATTTGACGAGGGAAACTGGGCTTGGCCTGAGATGTTGGCCATGAAAGAGTATATATTGTGGATTCCAAATGACTGATGATCTCTTCTTCCGAGATTTTTGAAGAACGTACTACAAAATCACGTCCTTCAGAAAATTCTGAAATCATTTCATTGCTGAGAGAATGGTAAGAGATGTTTTTTCGGTGTTGGTGGTGTGTTCCACTGGGAGTAACTTGTCTTTGTTCTTTGTTCGCCTAAACGTTTAGTCATGTTCCAGCAACCAATAAACATTTCTCAACTTTTGTTGGCTTAAGTTAAAACTGAGATTCCAAAGATTCTGTTTGTTGAAATTGTGTTTCTCCTCACAAGTTCTCAAATTCACGGAATGAGTCAAACTCGAGGTATTACAGAAGACTTCCGTTTAGCTGAACCGCTACGCGACGTAAACATTCCTTCAGCTGAAATCGGGAGAAATTTTCACAACTGTCCCTCTCCGCATGGGTGTTTCTAGGGGTGAATTCTATTCGGTTTCACCATCAGTTGCTTTCTTCTGGGAGTAGAGGGGGCCGCTCGAGTTCAGCTAAACGAGCGTGGAAGCGTTCAGGTAAATGTAAGTTCAGCTAAATGAGAGTTCAGCTAAACGGAAGTCTGCTGTAATTCGAGAAATCGTGAATTAAAGTCATGAGCTATTTTTAATACCGCTAGCGCTGTTCGCTATATATTTTTTTTCCTTGGAATAATTGTACTAATTTTCTATATGCTCAATTGATATTTTCAGGCATCAGGCCTTCAAATCAGCTCACAAATTTTGCTAGTCAGCACATACCGGTTCACGAGTTACGGGTTACAAGTTACGAAAATTCGATTTGGCCAGATACAAGGCCAGCAGGTAATAATCAATCTTCAATAGTAATTCGAATAATCATAATGATATAATTGGAAAATTAATACATATATATTCAGGCAAGAATTTGAAAGTGAGAAATATTGTTCTTAGGGCATCGCGATAGTGACCAGAGTGGCCGAGATTCTGGTAAAAAAATGAATTGTTATTATAATATTAGGTTCATGAAAAAGTCTAATATTGCCAATTTTTTTTTATTTATATCCCATTTGACATATTCCTATAATATTTCACAATTATCTCAATTTTTAATTATGGAAGCTAATCAGCTATATTTCATTAGAGCACAGCGGAGCCAGTGGAAGTGATTATGCTGGTAAATATATTTTATAATGTTATTAGTAAATTTTATTGAACGTGGATAAAAAAGGGAAGGGGGAACGAAGGGAAAGAGGGGGTGGGATAAGGGAGTTTGGATCAATAAGTGAGAAGAGGGGATATTTGAGGGAATTGTGTGAAGTAGGGGAATTAAGGGATGAGGAAGTTAAGACTATTAAGACGTGAAGGTGGGTCAGGGATAAGTTGGGAAGGTTGGAGGAGAGGGGATCATGAGGGGTCAAAAAGACCAAAAGGGAGTTTTTTTCTGGTATGAGGGGAATTCTTGCTTGAGACACACATTTGGCTTTTTGGCCTTGGGCTTCAGGCCGATGAGCCGTGCCTCAGCTTCCTGCTGGAATATGGCTGTTTGCCTTTCTTATCTTCTTATCTCTCCTGTTCCCTTTCAACATGTACACATCGTCCTCAGCAGCGTATCAATAACACTCGGGCTCGTCGGCCTTCGACATGTTGGAGAGATTAGTTGCACGCATTACTGAGCTTCTCTCTCTCTCTCTCTCTCTCAGTAGTTCCTCTCTTTCCCTCACTTTCAGTACTCACAACGTACTGAGCTATATTGTCCCAGTTGATTCGGGAGACAACCATCAGCATCATCGACGTTATGTGCTGTAACGTTGGCATCTACCTCTATTTCTAGTTATCTCTTTTTGCCTGCTCATCTGTTGCAATCGAAGAAGGTATGTTTGATATTATCAACCTTGTTCAGCCAGTTATCCACGGTTTCAATTCACCTACCATCCTGATAGTCCAGCTTCCACTGCTCCTTCCACTGTTAAAAAATTGATATCCTTTCCCGGGTAGCAATCTTCCTATCTGTATTTCCTTTCTTCGCCTCGTAGATCCTCTTCCTTTCAGCGGCTAGCAGGTCGATGGGGTTATAACCCGCTATAACCGGTATTGCCGGACCGGACACAGATCTATAGTGCACTTTTTCGTTGCACAATCAGAAGTTTTTTCCTGTGACAATCAACCTTAAGGGCGTCTGCCCACAGTTCTTCCCCGTAAAGCATAATAGAGTTTTCAACATTTAACAGAACACTTTTCTTGCAGCTCCTGGGCCCGCAACGTTGGGCATAAGTCTAGAAAGCATAGCTACTATTGTTTTAGCTTTACTCGCTGCCTTGGAGATCCGGATCCCGAAAGTGAGTTTTTCATCCATCCACGAGCCCAAGTTCTTCGGTATGTTTACGGCTTTACCGCCATGCAAAGCGATATTCGCTTCACACGGTTTGCAGAAGTGCCTTTACCTGGTAAGGTCTACGATCTCGGTCTTCTTACTGTCAAGCAGTGAACCATGATAACAGAGCCAGCTTTCGACTCTTCTTGGGACAATGGCTACCGGCACTCTTCTGCTTCCGTTCTTGCTCTGATCATTGCCGTAATGTCATCAGCAAACCCGAAAATCTTTATTCCATCCAGGAGGTCCATCCGCAGGGCCTTATCGTAAACCATGTTTCTTATGTCGGATCCAAGAACAGATTCCTAAACAACTCCCGAAGTGACTTTGACGCAACACGTCCCTTTAGTTGTTTCGAATACCAGATGCCTAGCAATAAGATAATCGACGAGAATACACTCTAGATATCCAGGGATCCTGAACTTTAGTGCTTCTAGAATGTGAACTCATCCTAAAAATTGAATGCATTCCGTACTGATCATGATGCAGACACTTCTTGTCCGAAGAATACCACTCCAAGCTATTTCAATTTCCTAGAGAGCTTCTCTTATCGCTCCTCCTGTGGATCTGCTTTCACGGAAGCCATGCTAATTATCAAGCAAGGCCACCCGCTGCTTGTACTGTATGATGACACCGTGATCGAGGAACCTTTACCCTTGTCCGAAAGAACGAGTTTCTTTTTTTTCCATCTCGAACAAAAGACCCTAGTTGCGAGGCAGAAGTCGAATGTGTGGAGCAGCAAGAAAGGGTGTTCTCTTGCTACCAACTTGGCACAATATCAGGGCCCTTTGCCTTACCTGAAGCCATTTTGGAAGCCGCCGTCTACTGTTACTTCTTCGTGAAAAGAGAAATCGCTTTAGTTGGTGTTTCCTCCACGATGATCCTGTCTGAATGTTTGGGGCATAATTCCTCACTTTACCCACTTGTTGTGTTTACTCTTATTGATGGCTCGGTAGAGTTCTTTCTTGGCGAACATGTAGTTCCTGTTGGCCTGTACTGCATACATCCCCTTTTCCTGGTTCTGGGAACCTTTCTCTCCAGTTTGAAGCAGCTGCTTCTCATGGACATAGAAATTACCGGGACGGATCACAAACCTGTGGGGTCTAGGGCGTGCCAACACGTAAGTAAGGGGAAGGACGCATACCACGCATGCCCTCCCCACTTTCTTGGATGGCTCTCAGCGTTTCCATTGAGCCGAGTTAGTCAGCGCCAATCCAGAGTCGTAAAGGCGCCCTCCAAGAGAGTGGGGATACCTCACCTCTCCCGATCTATCAATTTAACTCGTTCGCCTAAGATGAGACTTTGTGCTCCTTCCCCTAATTCTTACGTCCATGCTGCTTTTCTGCTCAGCAATCTCCTGCATCTACCAATACGCTGGAGCCTTATTTGTCTCCAAAACCCGCTTCAACATTGGAGTGTTACACCCCTGCACAATCAATCTCATAGTACTTTCTGCGAAATTCTCTGCAATTGTTTTGGTAAAACCCGAGAATTCTGATTCGACAAGCAAGCCTCCGCCTTTCTCAGAAAGTGTACAAAGGATGTTGGTCGCGTTGAGTGTAGTTTTCAAGGTTCTGCCACTCGCGTACTTTCTTAGCAGCACCTGTTGAGGGCATAGTGATGTCTTAAATGGTCTCCCGGTAGTTGAGGATGAGAAGCAATGGGAGGTCAAAACCATGAAGGTATAGGTGTAGGAAGAGAAGAAAGATGCGGAAGAAGCGTTTGTGCAAGTGGAAAGTGAAAGAGTAGCAGAGCTAATGCGTAGGGATAGGATAAACAAGTAGCTGTGTATAGTAGGGAGGGGGCGGAATGGGGAAAGTAAGGATGAGTCAAAAACTTGAAATAAATGATAAAATTTATTTCTAGGTACTACTGATGTGCTAACATCTAGAAAAAGTAGTTCATCAACGGATTCTTGTATATCTGCTCACAGTCGATCTGGTTCAGAAAGTGCTGGTGCTGGGGTAAATAAGTTTTTGAATATCCAGTTTTTATTCTTATGATTCTACAGCTGTCATATGATAACGATTTGTACTTTCATGTTATTGGAATAAATTTTGGATGAACACGCAAACTAAAAAACGCAATGTTTCAGGAATGCGCAAGGTCCCAATTATATTCAATGTGGAGCGGCGGTGATTTGCCTTTTATAAAATTGACAGAAAGCACCGAGATCCATGATGAACATCCTCCAGTGTAAATAAAATTTATGTACAATGAATAAAATAAGTGGGGGAAGAAAAAAAAAGTCTGCCAACTAATAACTGATGTCAGTCCTAATGTATAAGCGTTGAAAAAAGTTGATTGATGAACGGAAATATTAAATTCAATTTAATGAGTGAGTCAATATTTATAATGATACTATTCATTACAATTGATCCTTAAAAATGAGATAAATTTAATAAGTGTGATTAATTATTGTTTCCAACAAAGAAGCGTCAACTCCACGCAATGTAACAGGAATATTTCTTTAATAAGAAACTAAAAAAGGTTTATTTTTCACTAGCATTGATGTAATTGGGTAATCCATGATTGTTTACTTTATTGTGAAGAATCATAATTATAAAAAATAGGAAATTGGTTAATTAGGTACATAAAAAGAATGATTGCAGGAAGGAGGAAATTAGATCAAATTTCCAATCAGTGTCGACCCAACAGTTAGTCGTAGCAAGTGCAGTATTAGAGATCATATTCGAATTCAAACCATTTAGATTAAATTGATTGTAATTCAATTAATGACTTATTCTCAAATGAATAATTTAGTTCTGAAAAGAATATTCTAAATACTCACTTTGCACAATCTCGGCTAAGCCGTATCAAATACGGCAGAATTTTTAAATAGCTCTGAATAAGAGCAAATAGGTTCTAACGTAGAGGCAAAAATTTGTGAAATCTAAATTCATTTTTTGACTATTTGTATTGAAATAACCTGATTCAAATCAATATAATATTTTCACGAAATCGTCAAAGGCTCAATAATTGTATTTTTAAATCCAACTTAGGTTCAATAGATAATGAAATGTATCTACTTTATCGACCATACAAATGAATATTTCGTGTATAGATATATTGATTTGTAAAGAACAATTAAAAACGTTTTACATGAATAAATTATGTTACAAAAATATGCGCAAAGTGATTCTTTCAATACTATTATAATCATATAACTAGTAGTAACCAAAACGTTTGAAAAGAAAATGTGTCATGTTAACATACTTATACGTTACAACTGATCGCCCCTCCCTTTATGGTTATGATTTATCAATTTTATTTCACCTCCATCACAAGAATATTCTTTCAAGATTTTGTGGTTATAATATTAATATTCTATGAAATTCAAGTTACTTTCAATTTAGAAATTTTTATTTAGAAATAGGAAGTATCTTAACGAAGACGAATTTCAAAGCATCAGGTTTTTAATTTTTTCTCCCAAGCAACCAGCACAAAGTTTTTCTAACAGAAATGGGGATTTTCGAATAGAAATGGGTTCAGGAATGGAAAGTGTCTTGACTGACATAAATAGGGGAGCTTTACATTCCAGAATTTTTTTCAAGCCTTTAGCACAAACTTTCCTTATCAAAGTAAATTTTTTTTTAACTGATGGGAAGTGTCTTAGTCCAACGAAACTGGAAGGCTCCAGTTCAGAAATGGGAAGTGTTCCAACTGAACTAAACGAGAGGCTGAGAACTTCCAGAATCTTTGATTTTCAAGTGGTTAACACAAATTTTTCGTAACAGTATTACCGTTCTGTAACAGAAATGAGGTGTCATAATAGAGATGATGTACTATAACAGAAAAAGATTTATTAGAACGGAAATGGGTTCAGAGATGGGAAGTCTTCCAAGCGAACTAAAGAGGATACTCCACACTTATAGAATTTTTTTATCGGCTAACATTAAGTTTCTCCAACAGGAATTGAGGCTTTGAAAATAAATAAGGCTCTCTCAATGAGAAAGGTTTAGGAATAAAAAGCACATAGGTTTTTCAAGAGAAAAAACAGTAATAACAAAAAGGAAAAATTTTCGCACAGAACTGAGTCCAGAAAGGGT